>CAMOHE010044693.1:0-31768 GCA_946598075.1 Artocarpus hirsutus
ATAATCTTTTTATTATTGGTATTATTATCTTTGTATATATTTATGTTTGAATATTTGTATAGAATTAGTTATCAAAACGAGCATATGTACTACAAGCAGTGTTAGGTAATGGATTATTCCGTAGTGTCAGGTAATACATTCTTCCATGAAATCAATTGATTTGAACAAATAACAATATAAAATCTTCTATGGTACTTTATTATAAAAAATTACTACAATAAAAGCTCTTATATGTTATAGTTTTTAATTTATTTTTTCAGTTTATACCCATTTCACAAACATAACTACATTTAAAAGACAAATTGTGTAATTTTGATTTGATCATTTGTGGGTCTCTCTCTCAACACAAGCATACATGTACATAAAACATATTTATAGTCTGTCTGACAATGCGTTCAATCTATAAAATTTGATCCATATCAATTTTATGTACATCATTTTTTCCTCACAAATTCGTACTTTTTAAAGACATATTCTATAGTACTCGACTTTTGTATACCACTAAATTTGATGGCTGATATATGTAGTACATTTACAAGAAAACAAAATCTGTGAAGGGCTGCACATTGCTGGTAAATGCGTTATATTTAGGTTTCTGCCAACACTTTAGCTCAATGGAGCACCGTACAAAGCATTTATTGGCTGAAGTAACCGAAGTACCACAAGCATTTATCATGAGAAATAGCATTATGTCATAAAGCCAACAGAAACGATATTCGAAAGTCTCTGGTTTTGTTCCCAGCAAAGTCAGAGTTAAAAAGGCAGATGATTTCTTCGGAATGGGGAACATAAATACATATATATATATATATATATATAGAGAGAGAGAGAGAGAGAGGCTCAATTTCTGCTTCCTGATCCTTCTGGTTAACTTTTGATTAATTCCTTCCCTGGCCACACAACATATATATACGTGACAGAATTGCTTTGGAACCACTTAAAGAGGTCTATTTACAGTGATTTTACCTACGAATAGACATTTTCAAACTATTAAATTTGAACAAAATTATCTTCATTTTAGATTTGATGACTTGAAAATATATAAATATATAAATATTTAAGATTATTTTTCGATACCTAGTTGAGAAATCTTCAACACTAAAATCTTTTTGGCCAGGTTTGCATAAATATGAGAAGTGTTGTCCAATCGATTCCCACATTTGCCTCAACCATTAATTTGGTCACGCCACCGTTCCCACATTTGGAATGATTCTTTAATGTCCACTTTATTTTTGGGTGAATATATCTTTAATTTCCAAATTTTCACTATATATCTTTGTGCAATTAAAATCATTTTGCCTCTTGCTTCTAGCCTTCTCCCATACACACAAGAAAAAAGTGCGCAAGAATATTAATCCTAATTATAATTGCCATTAATTTTCGGTTTCTAGTTCGTTTGCATGTAATGTGTTGCACATTGCACACAGCACCAATATTAGTGCCAACTTTGATATGATAATTCGCTCTATATATATATATATATATATATATGTATGTATATATATTATCTTCCTCCTCAACTTGGTCGGTGCAAGTCCTACCACTACAAGGCTTTTCAATCACCTTCTACTATTGGCCACTCAGCATTGAAAACGTTCACCTTCCTTTTTTCCCACTCTACTTCTACATGTGTACTTCTTTTTGTTCTTTCTATAGATTATAATTTGTTTCACATGGTACGTGATACACGAAGGGCTGAAGAAAAGGGGAAGAGAGAAAGGAGTTATTTTAATTATTTTATTTTATAAATATATTTGAGGAGGTAAAATTTTAATCCAGCATAAAGACAATGTGATGTAATAGCCAATATCTTACCATAAAACAAATTTGTTCGTCATTTTTTTCCCTTATCTTGCTGCACAACATTTTTTTAATTAAGAAAAAACACTGATGTTTATGATATTAGAAAAATTACCAAATTCCATTAAAAAGGCAAGATATATGAACAATGATTCTTATAAGCTCAACGGCTTTACAACTCACTTTTGTGGGTATGCTCTACTGTGTATTTGTCCAACAATTAGGATTTCTTTCTAAATAAATATATCTATAGTTATTAGTAAGAGATTAAATACAGCATGATACATGGTGGAAGAAAAACCAAACGGAACGAAATGAGTATTGAGAATATTCTAGCTTTAGAAGAACGCACTAAACGTGTCCTTGTCTTTCCCTCTACTCATTCCAATCTCCTTTCCACATTATATATATATATATACATATATATATATATACACACACATTCCAATCTCCTTTAAATATAAATATAATTTTATATATATATATATATATATATATAAATATAATGTGGAAAGGAGATTGGAATGAAAAGAGGGAAAGACAATACCCTTTCTTGCAAGTCGTTCAGGACCCTTCGGATTATGGGGTGTGTGTTTTAGATCAGTAGAGGCTTTGTCAATAGTTATCTTTCTGCACTTTCTAAGCTCTCTAAGTTGACTTTTGTATTGTAGAGTTGGGAATAAAAAAGTTGACTTTTTTAGTATTGTTTTTGGATTTCATTCTTGTTGTTTTGAGACATGAAAATGAAAATGTTTTCCAGGATAAAACAAGAATGAAAAAAAATATAGTGAGAATAGTTTTTCTTAAGAAAATAGAAAATGGTTGAAATTTTTTGTTTTCATTTTCTTGTCAAATAACTTAATGCACGTTTTTAAAAAAATACCCAAATAAGTTTCACTTTTGTTTCCTATTCCTAAAACAAATTTTCAAATAAATAACCAAATGCAGTTTTAGAAATAGTCCTAGAACCATTTTTTTTTTAAAAAAAAATTGTTTCCATCTTTATACCCAAAACAAAATCATTTTAATTGCACTACTAAACAAGTTTAGTTTTTTATATTTTAGAAAGGGAAAGAAAGGTAGTGGAAAGGGCTTCTTATCCTTCTTAAGGTTGTCCTCTTCACCATTTTTGTTCAGGATTTGCTTTAATGTGACCTAGTGCAGTTGCCTTTTCTTTTTTCTTTTTTTTTTGAAAGGATTCAGTTACCTATTCACAAGTAAAGAAGTTGAGTGTTCCTCTTTTTAAGATGTGGAGCTTAATTGTTCCTTGGACAGAGATAATATGTGCTTAGGATATCAGCAGTTAAGGGCTAACCATGGTCTGATCCCCATCGTATTATGTGGTATATATTAGACGACGGTTCATCTATTATAAACATTAAATACCATAAACTTGTACAAAGGGCACATTAGACATTAGCTTTTATTAAAATCATCGTCTAAAGGGCACATTAGATGACAGTTTTTACAAAAGCCGTTGTCTAAGATGCCATTTTTAATGATGGTTTTTGCAAAAACTGTTGTGAAAAGTCTTGAAAATTAAAAAGAAATATATATATATATATATATACATGTATTTTCACCGAAACAATCTCTTCTTAAAGAATAATTTCAACTATTATTCATAATTTTACGTCATCTTTCTAACATTGAAAAAATACATAATAATTTTAAAGAATAATTTCAAATATTATTCACAAATTTACGTTCTCTTCTTTGATAAACTTGATTCTTATCCAATATAGAAAAAAAATACATAATGTCTTTCAAAGACGTATAAAATAAATATGCATATACCACAAATATTTTAAAACCATAGCAAAAGTTTATCCATAAAAGGCATCAACAAAAAAAAAATACTTAACCAAACAAAATAAAAAACTCAAAATTTGAAAAAAAAAACATAAAATTAAATTAAGGAAATTTCAAATGATTCTAAATGTACCCAAATTTTGGTGCTTAAAACGGAGGAGGAGGTGGCGTTGGTGACAATAATGGTTTTGACTGTGAGTCATGGCATCGGAGATGAGGGTTGAAGAAGTGAGAAGAAGAAGAAGAGATGAAAGAGAAAGTGGGAGGATAGGAGGAATTTAGAAAAAGAGTTAGAAGGTGAGGAATAAATGGTTAAGAGGTAAGAAAGAAGGAGAAAGAGAGAACTGAGAGAAAGAATGCAGGATTTAAGAGAAAAACTTTCGAGTTTGAAAATTTGATAGAGTGGAATGGAAGGAGGTTAGTGGAATGGAAGACAGTATAAGAAATATAAGAAGGGAATGAGAAACTTTAAAAATTTTCAGTTAAAAAAATGAGCAAGAAAAAGTCCCTTTTTTTTAAATCATTGACCTCTATAAAACCGTCGCTTAATCTAGCATATTAGAAGAACCGTTGTTTAATGTACGCGTAGAAATCTTCAAAATATAGAAATTTTTGTCCCCATGTTTTTCTAACATATAAGATGATGATTTTTTATAGAATGTCATAAAATAGGTGTCGTCTAATCTTTTATTTGTTGTAGTGTGTGATTTTTCTTTTATAAACCTTTTTTTTCTTTGTACATATTGAATTTTTTGCACCGAGTAAAAGAAGATGTTATACTTTGAGGGTGAACTACTATAAATCTTACATATTTGCATTTGTTTATTTTCTTTCCTTGATTTTATGTATGTGGTTTTTCTCTTATAATTTCTTATTTTTTTCTTGTCCTATTTTTTTTTACTTATTGATCTGACTTGTGTACAGGATAATGTCAAACAAGGGATAGCACTGCAAGCGTAATGTGACAAACAGACAGTCCAAAAGATGAGGTTGTTTTGTGGCCCAGTTTTGCCCTGTCCATCACGGAACGTAAACGGCCGTCAGCCTTTGTGTTTTTAAACTAGCTGCAATCCTAACATGCAGAGTACACTTTTGATCAGAGAATAGAATCTTCCTTCTTCCATATGTACTTCATTAAAGTCTCTGAAGCAACCATAGCTTATCCTCCGTATTATTTGCAGTTAAAGGTCAGTAAAAGTCCTAAATATTGGGCAGGGTATCCTTAGGCAAAAAGGAGTGTGCATTTTGCACATGCCAGACAAAGTTATAACAGAAATTTATTAAGAGAGAATTTTGGGATATATACAAAAGTGGCCCCTAGGAAACAAACAAATCTAATATAATAATGATAATATAAATAGAGATTAATAGGCCATTTTGAGCCAGAATTGAAATCATTATTTATAACTGTAAACAATGTAAAGTTTTTACATACTATAATAAAAAATAAAAATTTATTACAATATAAAAGTTCTAACATACTATAGTCTCAAACTAAAGTTATTGATTCCAAAAGCCTATAAATGTATGCGCATGTCTCCAAATCTATATGTAATGATAGGTGAAGAACATATATATTCCAACTGTATATAGGCATATGACAGTATTACGATCCAAGTGTTGAGTGCCCGTAGAATACTGCCATGAAAAGATCAGTAATTAATATATAGTTTCTTACAACAATATTAAATTTAAATGCAGGCTAACATTATTTTTTTATCTAGGATTTTGGTAAGTCCGTTTGCATTTTATATACGACATTGCGGTCCCATTTTTAAAGAAGAAACAAATTAAAAGATTGAAGGCCAATTTGGAAGAAGAGTATTGGTTTGAACTAATTCAAAATATAATAGCATATGAGAGTTTCACATTATAATTATTTTTATTTTATATTGTATGCTCAAAGTATTACACTATAAATGATTCGAACCGGTGAGTTTCAAACCATTATGTTAAATGGAGGGATAATCTTAAGAAAAGTAATATATTCTTGTGTGATAAATGAATCCTTCACGAAACAAATTGCCTATACATTGTATTTGTTATGTTAAGACTGGTTTGAATCTAAGATTTTAGTTGAGAAAAACAACAACAATCTAAAAATGACTGAAGGTGCAATTCATTATTCATATGTACGCATGTCTACAGTCACCTACCGGATTCCCAATCTAGTCACGGGTCCTATTTGGGGGACAAGCACCTTTAAAGGCTTACTTAAAAGGCGTTTAAGAACGTTGTTGGAACTGTGAGTTAGAACTGTAAGAACTTAGCATATAAGAGCTTTATATATTGGTATAATTTTACTTTATATTATAGTATGTAAAAGTTTTACACAGTTCATATTTAAAATTATGAATTCCAACTAGGTTGTGAAACAATCTCTTAATTGGTAATCAAGTGGGAGAATCCATATTATAGCATTAAACGTTGAGTCCTTCTAAAGTTATGCCAATAAAACTTGACAGTCTATTTGGAAACTTGGTTAAAAAAAAAAAAAATTGTGAACCAACTTTGTTATAGTTTTTTCTCTCATAAAATTTTATTTCTACAATGTATTTTCCAAACAGTCTCTTAGCTTCAAACTTCAATAACATGGTTTCCTAAAGGACAATTTAGACAAATAAAAAAATTAAAATATTTCACAAATAGGAAAAAATAATATCATTAAATGATTTTTATAATTTTTATAATGTACAAATGTGGGTGAAAAAGTGAGTAAATCATCAAAATATCTCATATATATTATTCCTAAAATATTTTAAAAATTGTTATATTTTAATTGTAATTAGTATATTATTCCTAAAATTTTTTAAACATATTTCAATACCACACTTCTACGCTTGGCATTGCTTTTACGTTCCTAAAGTCAACTAATGGCAGTTCGATTCAACTTAATGGCAGTTCAGAGACAGAAGCTGGTGATCATGGGTTTTTGCCCTTGTGTGTCTTTTCCATGGAATCCGTAGTAATTGGGGCCTAGATTCTATGTTAGCAAATTTGGGCTTCTATTATATGGGCTTACTCTGAGCCATGGCATGAGAGGATATGGACTCTGTACGAAAATACCGCAAAATAAAGAGTCATAAATTACATGCTATAGCATTCTTTTACACAATTACTTATTTATGTTACACTTAAAAACCACAAGTTAGTGTTCTGTATCCATCATGGTCATTGATCGATATCTGATATCTGCCATGGTTTCCTAAACTGTAACCATCAAGACCAACGCCACTACGACTATCTCGGTCACCCGAAAATCACAAGAATACACAATCCACAAAACTATAGCTACAATAACCATATAAAAACCCTCAAGAAATCTCATCACTCTCCTCCATGTGGTTGCAACGGGAAAAGACCTCCTAGTGCAAAGGAGACGAATATCCTCCGCGCAACCGCGATGGGGAGAGATCTCTCTGCACAAGCACAACCACGACCAAAAAAAAAAAAAAAATCCCATCGTGTGAAGAGCAAACACCGTTGCAACGACATAAGAAGGTTTCCCTCACAACATCGAGATCGTTGCGGCCTGGTGATTTGCGAAGGTTGTGCGACTCTGTCTACAAGGAGAGCTCTACACAAGGTAGCACCTACAAGAGAGGAGAGAGAGAAACAAAGAGCGACCATGGCAGAATAAACTCCCAACTGTTGGAATTTATATATAAAATGCAGCGGAAAAAACGATTGACAAGCAAAAATTTTTTTAAAAGGTAATAGGTATGTAATTTTAATTGAACATTAAAAACATAGGAGAATTTGTTTCAAACCTTTTGAAGATCTATTAGAGTTTTTTAGCTTTTCTCTTTGACATTATAATCTTTTAAGCCAAGCCTTCGTACCAATGGAACGACGAGTGAGCATTAAACTGCAAGGGCGAATTATCTCATATTTTTCTAGTTTTGCTATATACTTAACATATAAGATAATAGAACTTTTTTCAGAGAAGAACTCTTAAATTTTCACTCAAGAGTTTCAGAGACGTGAAAAATTGATATTTTCTTACTTTTATAACTGAGCATTTTTTATTAATTAATTGATTTTTAAAATTTAAAAACTACCCCCACTAATTTCTCTGGTGAGTGAACCACACACACCTACTACAACAGGAGAAAAAATCTCCAAATCAGGTATGTGGAAGAAGTGCTCCACGTCCACCTTCCTTTTTTTTTTTTTTTTAAATTGAAATTCACGTACATATTTGCATGTGTGTGTATATATATATATTAGTTCAAAAACAATTCCTGCATACATCTTATGCACGTGAATGTGCATATATATATATATATTTAATTAATTTAAATAAATTTTATATATTTAAATTCAATTTTAAAATAAATATTTAAAATAAACCATATTTATTTAAAAATTAATTTTTAATTAATTAAATATTTAATTTTGTGTTTATGTTGGAATAGACAAAGTGTGCTCCCTCCATAGATGTGACGCCCTGCCTTTTCGGGCAGTCACTTTACTTTTATTAAACTTCATTCTTAGACGGTAATCTTACTTATTTAGTAAGAAAAATACTAAATTAATTTTTTTTTCTTTAAACATTCTTTAAAACGTACATAAAAATTATTGCAACATTTGTCGCCATTCAAGTTAAGACCTCGCTCAACATTTGCCTTTAAATCATTTCAAATCATTTCTTAAGACTTAATAAGGAACATTTGCTAAATCATAGCTTAGAACTTAACTTTACAATTAGATAAAACATTTTGTAAGATATGACTTAACTTTGAAAACATATCTTAAAGCTCGCATTCTCTTAAAACTTCATAAACATTACATTAAACAATGAAAAACCTTTTCTTTAAGTAGCGGAAGTAAAACCACGGTGGTATCCATACTCAAATCTTCGCATCTACCCTATGTAGCACCCAGCTCTTCTAGCGGGTTCTACTGGTCACCCGTAAGGCTACCTACAGCATGAAGAAACTTTTTCTGAGCTTACGCTCAGTAAGTCCAAACATAAACTCATAAACATTTAAAACATACTTTAAATCTTTCCTCATAAAAACCTTTCTTTTGAAATATTTTTCATAAATGTTTTTCATAAACATTTTTCATAAAACATTTCTAAAATGTTTTTCATAAACATTTTCATAACACATTTCTAAAATGTTTGCATAAACATTTTTCATAAAGCATTTCTTATAAGTTTTTTATAACAAGTCATTTATAAACCTTTTCTTGTAAACATGGAAATGTTTTCCATGAACACTTAATATAAATATTCCTCATAATGTTTTTCATAGCATTCAAATATTTCATAACAAGGAAAACAAGCAAAACTAAAATGTATGTTTCCATTTATGCTCTGTTATGTACTTTCAATTATGAATGTCTTATGAACATTCTTCTCTTACTTTAACTTACTATCTTCGTTTCTTAACTTTCCTTATCTTACTTTAACTTTCTATCCCTGTCCTTATCTTTCTTTATCTTACCTTCACTTTTCTTATTTTACTTTAGTGTTCGTACCAACTCATTAATCATGAGATCATAAACATGATGCTTCCCTTGCAAAAGACTTGAGACCATCGAACTTTGAGGTCATGTACCTCACATCTAGGAGGTTAAACTTTGACTTTACTTTCATTACCTCATAACAAAGAGGTTGGTATGACACTTTCTTTTTATCTTTACGTTACCTTCTTATTAACTTTAGTGAGCATGTCAAATGCAATCACATCATATGTACACACACTTGCAATTCATAGCTTGTATCGTAAAATCTATTGCATAACAGATGCAACTTTTTGCATAACAATTGCAACTTATAATGTAGACACATTTTTCAAATCATAACTTGTATTCTAAAACATATTGCATAACATAGGCAACTTATTGTATAACAAATGCATCATATAACGCAATCACATTTCGCAAATCACAACTTCTATTTTAAAACCTCTTGCATAACAAATGCATCATAAACTTATAACTTAAACTATAAAATATTATGCATTATCCAAATGCAAAACATACTTTAAATACATTGAAAATCATAACTTAAACTTTTAAAAACATTATGCATATCAATATGCAAACAGACTTTAAACATAATAATTGCAAATTTATTGCAAATCTTACTTTGAATCTTTAAAACCTTTTGCATAATAAATGCAAAAATACTTTAAAAACAACATGCATAACAATTGCAAACACATTTGCAAACATATATATAAGCATTTGAAAACTATTTACTTCATGCTATAGGTGAGGTCTGAAACTTACCTGTCTATAGCTCTAGCATTCTCTATTCCATTCCTATCTCATTCCTTTTCCTTCCATTGGTTGGCTTCTGTGTTCTGATCATACGACAGCCAGCTCATTAATTAACTTTCTTTATTATCAATCCACTCGATTGATAATAAAATGTAAACATTAAACATTCATTTCTTCTTAACTTAACTTGGTACCCTATCGGTTATCCTTCTCTTTACTTAACCTTATAAATGATCGGTTTACCTTTCCTTCACTTAGCTTTGTAACCCACTAGGATTACTTTTCCTTTTAATCTTGTAACCCATCGGGTTACCTTTCTTTTTTTACTTGACTTTGTAACTTATCGGGTTACTTTTATTCTTAAGCGTCCCTTAATTGAATTTTCCATTTCTCTGACGATTTCACTACTTAACGTATTACGGAACATTTTTTATCTAAGAATATTATGCTAAATCAGAGTGTCCGACTCCATTTTAGCCATTTCTTTAATAATGACAATTTTACCCTTAACGGGTTTTTCGTCAATTTTCGTAACCTATAAGACCCATCCTCACATAAAATAGTGTAATTTTTCACCACGCAGTATTTTTCTTATATTACTGGGGTGAAACAGTTGGAAAACATATTCTTATACTGTATAGAATATCCTATCTATTCTCTAGTTCACTTTTGGAGTCAAAACACAGTATTTTCTATATCTATGTTTTACTTTAGCAGCGTACTTGTGCTGCGTCGGCCTCCTTTTTATAATGCATTATTCTAATACTGTACAAATTTTCATGTTATTATACAGTATTTTTTCTTAAACTGTATTTTTCATCTTAATATAATCCTTAACTTAATGCATTTTTAATGCATTAAAAATTCTCGGCTATTACAATAGATATATCACACACAAAATTAAAATTATATTTAAATAATATTATTATTTAAACACAATTAATTAATTAATTCAAAACATATTTAATTAATCTTATTAATTAAATATAGTTAATTAATAAACTATTGCTTAATTAAATGTGACAATATTTATCGCATTATATTATATATCATAAAGAATATTTTTCTATGTCACATTTCTAAATTAAATATGTATAATTTATTTTATGCATTAAATCCAATACAGTGTTATAGTGGTAGCATTGAGGACTTATGGACCTATAGTTCAAGCTTCATTAAATTTGAAAATTAACTAAACTCTTTAATTAATGTGTTAAATTTATTAGTCTCAATATTACTCTACTAAAAAACCTGAAACTACACTCTTGAATAATCATTACTCAAAGAAAATTACTAAGTAGTCTATTAATATAATCATTATATATAAGTCAGTTATCCATAAATAGTTCATAATAAGAGCTAGGTACAATTTTCGTTCACCTCTCTTATTATATATTTATCTTTAAGTTCCAATGATTCTCTAATAAACAATTAATTCATAATCTTATCATGAATGAGTACTCAACTATTCAAGTCTTAAATCATCACTCTAAGAGAACTATTTTTTAACTTCCAATAGGAAGGAATGGATTCCATATTTATATAACATTATTCACATCCATTTATTCTATTATGTTTCTAAGATGCAAAGTTATGATCTGTCTTTAGACAAATCTTACTAGGCAAATCAAAAAACATAATGTCATAAACAGGAGTCTAATAAGTACTTAGGATTGAAACTGTTATACATTTGATCATCATAATGATAAATTTGAATACTCTATTTGTAACGGAAGGTTATTAGATATTCATAATTTATTTGGTCTAGTCCTATATAATCTCATTATATAAAGCACCTCTAATCTAATATCTCTACATTAATAGTCTGGATAAGACTATTTCATTCTTAATAAAATTAACTGCACTTGTAATATTTAATTAAGATCCCAAACTTTAATTAATTGTTACGGACTATTTTAATTATTATCTATAAATTTTATTTTTAAACATATAACATTTATATGCTAAATTTATAGCAACATTAATAATCATAGAATTTTTTTTCATGTTTATTAAAATATTCATAATATACATAGGCAATCAAAAATAAATAAATATCATTTCATTTAATTTATTAACAATATGTACAATGTCTATGCTTAAAGGACATTAACCCTAACACCAGCTTCTAAGATAGTGACGCCTAGGTGGGGTCGAACTCCGGCCATGGCTGATTCATGCTTGTCATGTGGCTCCCAACAGTGGTTGTTCCACGGTCTCCAAGTCTTACACAGTTTGACAACATTCGACTGTTACAAATGGGGGTAGATGCACAGCAGATTTGGAGGTGTTGTTTTTTATTGCCCATGTGAACAGCTAGGGAGAGTTAAGTGAGGGGGTGCTGGAGGGGAGAGAGAAAAAAAGAGAGGAAAAAGTGAAGGAGAGAGAGAAAAAAAGCCTAAAAAAGGAGAGTATAATAATCTTTTTGCTTTTATTTATATTGTGACACATGATATTTAATCAAGTAGTGTTATTACGGGTGACATAAGTCAATTCACATTTAAAAAAAAGTGCATGCAACATAGATACTTTAGAGAGATCCTGTGACGGACAGACATGATTTGCAGCACCTTGACTATTATTGCTGAACATGCGTACAAGTAATTGCCTATAATAAAAAGAAAGAAGGTGATGACTGTGGTGCAGGTTGTATTACATATACTTGCATGAGATGAGACCATCGGTATTTAAATTAATGGAGCAGAACATATGTTATATTACTTTCTCAATGTTTGGGTGTGTGTATATATATATCCTAATTAACTACTCTACTTGAATGCATGTTCTATACATAAATTATCAGATAATATAAGACCTTTTCATATGCCTTCCTTTTTAATATCTACGGTCCTTCAATTTCCAACACCGTAAAATGAGATTTTACACGAAACTTCTGACAATGAAAGTGGTTACACACATGATATTACTTACAATGTTAGAATAATGATAATATCAAATCAATATATTCTTGACCAATCCTTTCTCTGAGTCATCGTAGAATTGTCCAGAACAATATCAATGTCAATAATTTCTAATCACATAGAAACATTTAGCAATCCTATATGGAGATGCAATGTCACTTTCAAGTGGTCCTCCTTACTATATGTATAAGGTGTACACGTTTATGTGGTTGATTAGACCGTCTATTAAACAAAGATATGATTAAGAAAGAATTTAGCCTCGTCAGCTAACACATGCGCTTGAAAATTTTATAGAAAAAAAGCTATAACTTATTAGCTAGGTCAACTGAATATTCAGAGTCCGGTTTGTGTATATAATGTATTAAAACTTTCTTTTTGGACCGGCTCACTAGTTAGCTACAACTTCTGCAGGTGGAGAATACCCATCAAGTGCAGCTTTTATCTTTTTTTTTTTTTTGTTCTTAATTTTTAATTTTTCTTTCAGTTTTTAATAAGGTGACACATCAATAATCAATTGGGCCGGTGACAAACAACTTGATATTCTTCATTTGAATGTAAAATATATGAAAAGCTAGTGGTTGCACCAAGTATGTACTAAATTAATGCAGAATCCTTGTTCTTATCTTAGCTAGAATATATTCGAATTTTGGAACAGGTCCGACAATTGAAGACCCGAAATTTCGCCTAATTATTCGATGAACATCTAAGATAGCCAAAAAAATAAAAAATAAAAATGTCAAATGTGGGCTAGTAATGACAGCTAACTTTCTGTGTCACTTCTTGCTTAAGTGGGTTTAAGGCCTAATATAAATTGTTACTCTTATTCAACAGATCTTGGTACTAGTATATCACGCACACAAATACACACACACCAAAAAAAAAAAAAAAACTAGCTTTGATATTAGTTATGGCTTCTGCAAAGATTATATTATGTTTCCTTTTCAAATTAGTGCTTTTATTTTCTGTCTTTTATCACCATGCAAATGCACATGGATTGAAAGTTGGGTTTTATGCAAAGACATGTCCCAAAGCAGAAGCCATAGTTAAGGAGATTATGGTGGAAACTTTGAAAGTTGCACCTTCACTTGCTGGTCCTTTGACTAGGCTGCATTTTCATGATTGTTTTGTTAGGGTATCTATTGATGAAATATTTCTTTCTAAATTTGTTGAGAGTACAACTTTAACATTAGTAAAGTTTGTTATGAGGTTATTTTTTTTAACATTAGTAATTAACTTTTTAACCATTTATACAAGCACATTTTTTTTTTTATTGCTATAGGGTTGTGAAGGTTCAGTGTTGTTAAATTCTTCAACCGGTCAAGCTGAGA
This sequence comes from Artocarpus hirsutus, assembly GCA_946598075.1. Taxonomy (NCBI): domain Eukaryota; kingdom Viridiplantae; phylum Streptophyta; class Magnoliopsida; order Rosales; family Moraceae; genus Artocarpus; species Artocarpus hirsutus. The sequence goes on from CAMOHE010044693.1 coordinate 14,096, forward strand.
AAAATGCAGTTCCAAACTCCAGCCTTAGAGGATTCCAAATTATTGACCAAATCAAGGCCGCCTTAGAGAAAAAGTGTCCGGGGGTGGTTTCATGCGCCGACATATTGGCCATTGTAGCCAGAGAGGCTGTGGTTGGAGTAAGTACTAATTATTATTTTGGGCTTATTTGATATCGCTTTTTGGAAGCTGTTATTAACTTCATGAGTCTAAAAATTAGTTATAAAAATGTGGATAATCTATCAGAAGGGTTTCATTTCGGTTCTTTAGAAAAACTTTGAGTGAATTTTTAAAGAAGCTCAATAGACTCTGAAACTTCATGCTAGAGTTTGAGTAAGATATTACAAACTTAATATTTATATTGTTTATTAGAAAATTTAGAAATTATAATTTGCTATTTTAGAAATGTTATTTTAAATAATATACTGAAAATCATTACTTTTACTTTTCTTCTTTCACCTTCTAAAGCCAAAATAGAAGTTAATCCAAATGGGCCCATAATATCTAGAACGTCTATATCCCCTTCGTGATCAAAAACTAAGCAGACTTTACATCATATAATGACTTCAGATGAGCGGACCATACTGGGAAGTTGAAACCGGAAGAAGAGATGGAACAGTTTCCAACATGACAGAGGCCTTACAAAATCTATTATCACCTTTTGCAAACATTACTGGATTGAAAGCTAGCTTTGCAAGAAGGGGATTAAGCGTAAAAGACCTTGTGGTGCTCTCAGGTGTGTGTATAATATATACAGATACATTATGTACCTAAAATCATAGCAATGTACAATACACACATATTATTAACGTGTACACAAATTTATGCTTTTTTTTTCCACCTATATCTTTCAGGTGGACACACCATAGGAACTTCACGCTGCTCCGCCTTCAGCAACCGTCTTTACAACTTCACCGGAAAGGGCGACACCGACCCGACGTTGGATTCGGAGTACGTTGAGAAGCTGAAGATAAAATGCAAGCCAGGAGACCAAAATTCGCTTGTTCAGATGGACCCTGGAAGTTTCAAGATATTTGATGTGAACTACTACACTCTTATCTCCAAGAGAAGGGGCCTATTCGTGTCGGACGCCGCTCTTCTCGATGACGGCGAGACGAGAGCTTACGTCCTTGGCCACGCCAACGCCCACAGGACATCCTCTTTCTTCAATGACTTTGGTGTTTCCATGGTGCACATGGGAAGGATTGGTGTTCTTACCGGCACAGAAGGAGAAGTCAGGAAAGTCTGCACCAAGGTTAACTGAAGATTTGTTAAAGCTAATAAAATGGTCAGGCAGAAGAAAAAAAAACTGCATTATGTTAGAGTGGAATCTTCTACTCTTTTTTTTTTTTTTTTTTTTGTACCTCAGAATAATTGTTCCAAAAAGAGAGGATTTAATGTTGAGCATCATGCGAGACAAATTCTTTGATTAGAGCAATAATATAAACAAAAATGCTTCAAGTCTCCCAGGAGCCAACTAGCATTGTCATTAAATGTGCGTCAGATTTTGAAGTACTTGGTTCAAATGTCAAAAGTGTTTAATTTCTTCTCATATCAACTTACGTTATTACTTTTGGAACACTAAAGGGCTTCCTTAATTAATAATTAATATCCAATTAATGTTATTAAATTTACACGAAAATGTTGTTATAGAGTCGCTCACATGGTCTTTAATTTTGCTGCTTTTGTGTGCATCTTTAGAGAGACATGAGTCTAGATCTGCAACCCCTATTATAAATGGTAAAAAAAAGTTTGATTTACACATTATCTAGATATAATAATTTATGTAAATTTATAATAATATTGAGTCATTCTACTTAACAGGTTAAATTTGTAAAATAATAGCCCAAAGGCTCGTGAGGACATTTTCAAAATGATTTTGTTTCAGATATCAAGATGGAAACAAAAATTTTTGAGGAATAGTTTTTGGACTATTTCTAAAACTGCATGTATTTGGTTGTTTTTTTCGAGATTGTTTTAGGTATAAAAAAGCATAACTTGTTTGGTTATATTTCTAAAATATATACCGACTAGATGTAAAAAAATTGTAATCGGTAATTAATGTGATAAAAATTAATGATTAGTTTCTATTTAGCAAATAAAACTTAATATATTAATGAATTAATATATTAGAAATTTGCTAAAATTTAATATGTCATTAATTGACGGGATTATCAGCAAGCCTTTTTTTTTTTTCATTCTTTTCCCCCCGAAGGTCTGGAGAGAGCGATCCAATCAATAAAAAAAAATCCCCCTTTTCACGCAGTTTATGTATATGTAGTTTACATATAATGTTAATATAAACCCTTTTATAAATCTTCTTCTGTAAGTATTCAAAATTGTTTACCAGCTGCTTCGACTCTCATGCAAACCTTGAGGCTTGATTAAAACAAATTATGGCATGAGTTAATAAGAAGCCAACATCATCAACAACAAACTAAAATTAGTTCATTCAATTATTCAAATAATCTTAGGTCCTTTATATACCTTTCAATCCCAGTCATATCCAAACCTACTCAATAATAAAACTAAAACAAACAACACCTCTCTTTTGTTTGGTCTTCCTTAGACACATCAATTCGCACATAAACTTTCGGCGGGCTGTAGGGAAACCTTTTACATATATACCTTGGTATCGGACATTACAAAGTCCAAACTTACATCATGACAGTACAGATATATTCCTTGCTGACCTCAAAAGGCCAATCTTCAGCATTACATCAAAATTATTAATTAGCTTTCTACTTTTTCTTAATTACTCAAGTTCTCGAATTCGTACTGTTTGTAAAATTTAGCGCATTGATCCTTTTAACCTTTAATAATCTCTTAACAACTTAAGCTAGCTAGCAAGTAATTTAAAAAAAAAAAAAAAGAAAATACACCAAGTACAAAGGCAAAAAGAAGAGTTAATTGTGCATGTAACAATAGGGGATGCAATATAATTTTAAGATAAACAGAATATAATTTTATAAAGTTTTATATACAATATTGAAAAGAAAAAACTTATGGCCGCCCACCTTTAATTCATGTATAGCTTAGCCTCTCAATAGTGAATACGTACATAACATGTAAATTACGTTGCTTATGTAATAAGTATGTAACCAAATTGAGCATGATGATAATACAAAAAGAGTCGTGAACAGTAATTACATTATATCCCATATTCCTTTCTTTCCCATGCAAAATACCTAAACTTCTCCATTAACGTCCCTTCTCTTCTCCGCCACCTTTCTTCCTCCCTCACTTATAATACACAAATCTTCCCCACAAGAAGAAAACAACTCCTCTGTTCATGATCAAAATCACCGCAAAAGTACACCCATTTTCTGAGGTACCAAGAAAATGCACTCCTCCGGCCAGGATCGAGGACTACCGATAACGGGCCAGGAGGCCCGACCCATGAAGCAAAACCACTCGGCCCGCTACTTAGCCCACCGGGTCCGAGAAAACCTGACCACCCGGGTCTCCAAGATGATATGCGCCATCTTCCTGGGCCTCCTCCTCATCGTGGGCCTCATCACTTTCATCCTCTGGCTCAGTCTACGCCCCCACCGGCCCAGGTTCCACATCCACCAGTTCTCGGTTCCGGGCTTGGGCCAGGAAACCGGGTTCGAGAACGCGGAGATCTCGTTCAACGTGTCCGCCCGTAACCCGAACCAGAACATCGGGATCCGGTACGACTCGATGGAGGGGTCGGTTTATTACCGGGACCAGAAGATCGGAGATTTGCCGTTGATACACGAGCCGTTCTACCAGGAGCCGAAGAACACGACGGTGATTGATGGAGTGTTTAGTGGGGCCACGCTGACGGTGAACAGCCAGCGTTGGATGGAGTTCATGAACGACAGGGCGACAGGGACGGTGGTGTTTCGATTGGAATTGACGTCCACGATTAGGTTTAGGGTGTCGTCGTGGGAGAGTAAACGCCATCGGATGCATGCCAACTGTGACGTCGATGTGGGCCCCGATGGACTTATCTTGCCCATTTCGAAGGATAAGAAGTGTCCTCTCTATTTCTCATGATTTGGATCTTTGTGTCTTTTTCATTTTATTTTATTTTACTCTTTGCTTTTGTTATCTTATTAGTGTTGAATTCGTTTGTATTTGTTGTATAACCCTTAATTTCTGATTCACTTCAAATGCATGAGTTAAAAAGGATTTAATTACTCTATCTAATTTTGGTGTCTCAAATAATATGTAACCAATCTTTTTATAGCACATCATTTAAAAAGTTTGAACCTGAACTGACTTTTACATGTTTCTTTTAAATGATATATGATAATATGATCAGTTCAATACCATTTGGGACTTCAAAATTTGGATAGAAGAGACTCCACTTAAACATGTCTTGATACTAAGTTTTAAGTTGTGTTGTTTGATTACCTTCTAATTTATTCTTTTCTCATTTTAACTTTAAAAAATGCTTTTATTCATTACATCTGTCTTTGCTTTTAGTTGTGTAGTATATTCTTTTAGTTTAATGTGAGGATTGCCATTGAAACATCTGTCTTTGCTTTTAGTTGTGTAGTATATTCTTTTAGTTTAATGTGAGGATTGCCATTGAAAGGGGAAAAAAAAAAGATAAAAAGTTAAGACAAAAGAAGGAAAAAAAAAAAACCCAAAAGACAGATGTATGATTAAGCAAGAAATATTCTTTTCGAAGAAATATTATCCAAAAGACAGACGTATATTCTTTTAGTTGTGTTGTATACATAATCAAGCAAGAAATATTCTCCAAAAGAAGGAAAAAAAAAAAAAACCCAAAAGAACAAAAAGAAAATGTCTAAAAGTTAAGACCTTCAACAAGAGAACTAAGAGATACGACGCATCACTTTCTTTCTTCAGTTCCTAATTCTTTTTAGTTGTCGTATAATTTCCTTTCAAGTTTCTCTTGCCTACAAATAGAAAAGAAAATCTATCAGAAACGAACACTGAATAATTGTTTGGCAAACAACATGGCATAAAGAAACTTTTCCTTGGTCTTTTGCGTGCAAACGAAGCAAGGAAGAAACGGTAACATAACAAGACAAGTCAAAGGTGTTAGTTGGGAATAGTAAGTGGGTAACGTTTGAGAAAATGCACACATGTAATCCTCACGCTAGGAGGAGAAATTATTGAGTAGACCGAGTGCACCATGTCATTTTATTGATGTGGTACACTTGGTCAATAAAAACTTAACATTTAGACATTATTTTTTTGTCAGCTTTTTATAATTAAGTTTCTCTTTTCTAATGTATATTTCACTAATTATACAATCAAATTTACCATAATTATTTTATTTAAACCCCTTTTATTTATTATTTTACTTTAGAGGAAAATAAAATATAGACAACTTATACCCTTTGAAAAAGAAAAACATATACACATACAATTTCCTCAATGGAGGTGCACCCAGATTTTTTAGGGGAAAAAAAAACCTCTCTTAAAGAAATATCACGAAATCTTCTTGAAAAAAACCTTAAATAGATATTATGGGTATAAAATAACTTTTTTTTTATTTACATGTTAATAAGTGTTGACATTTTATCACCTCGTGAAATAACTTTTTTCAACGATTTGCAAGACCTCTTCTCCTTGTGAAGCAATCGGATATGCTGGACTTAGTGTGATAGAGTAGAAGGTATGCTTCAGGGAAGAGCAACAATCGAATAAGTTCTTCTTTTGTTATTTTTTGTTTTTTTGTTTTTGGGAGAATGCCTTTGACGTTCAAAAAAACGAAAAGGTAGATATTATGAGTACCACATCAGGGTAAGAAAATCTTATATGAAAAATGTTTTAAAATTTAAAATAAAATGTTTAAAGTAAAATAATAAATAAAAGGGATTTAAATAGAATAACTAGGTAGATTTGAATGCATAATTAATGTAATATAGATTAGGAAAGAGAAACTTAATTGCAACAAGCTGACAAAGAAATAATATCTAAATGTCAAGTTTTTACTGACCGGTAGTACCACATCAGCAAAATGACGTGGTGCACCCGGTCTATTGAATAGTTCATGTTGAAAGATCGCAATAGGTTCAATATGGAAAGAAAGGCAAGTAAAAACATTTTCAAGGTATATAATTTTATTTTTTTTTAAGTGCCAAGGTATATAATTTAGGATTATACGAAGGGTCTTTGAGAAAAGAAGGCCTGGGAAAATGCAAAGACGGGGAAAATTGCTCAGCGCATTGAAGCGTCTCACGAGCGCATTTGACATTCCAAGCCTTTAATATTCATCATAATAGACCAAATTTGATTACTAATGATTCTTAAGGATTCCTTTTCTTTGATGTCCGAGAAAGCATGGCAACTTGCCTCCGCCACTCATGAATGGGAACCTACAGAATAAAACTTAATCAGCATTGGCAAAACATAAAGAGAAACAAGCCGGAAAAATGCCCATAATTGGACCTATGAGCTTCATTCTTGGTATTTGACACGTAATAGTATTTCATTTTTCTTTTTTGGCCGAGCAATAGCATTTTCAATTACCCAAAAAAAAGGGGAGTAAAATCATCTATATTTTCTCTCACAAGAAGAAAAGTGATACTTACAGCCGGAAAGCCACCATAATCACCAGGTATTTTAATATCCTTTGTGACACAGGCAGTAGCCGCAAGACGGACCTGCAACAACGACAAAATAATCATAAATGACATATCACATAATCAATCCATAATCAGTCAATTTAGAAGTAGCAGGTCAATACTAAATCTTACAACAAGTGAGACAATATGTTTGATGGCTTAACATTTTCTCTAACGAGACAACAAAAAGCAAACTTGCGTAGTTAAGTGAGTACCTTTGATACGATGGAAACATGATCACGAACCATCACTCTTCCCCCCATTGTTACGTAGTCTCCTATCCTACAAACGATTAGGAGAGAATAACCCTTAAGCATAGGTAATATGAAAGCTAGACTAAGTTGTTAAAGTGAAGTGGGAGGACAATGGTGGTAAAACTTTTCATTGTTTTCAACTAGATAAAATTATAAAACCAGACACTACTTACGTTGCAGAACCTGCAATCCCAACTTTACCACAAAGCATGCAGTTCTTTCCAATAATTACATTGTGACCTATCTGAGAAGGCAATCAGATGTTAAATCATCGACGAGGCCAGAATTTGTTGATTAAGAGACTCAGAAAGTAGATGCCAACCTGAACCAAATTATCAATCTTTGTGTGATCCCCTACTACCGTATCTCGCCAACTGCAATAATAGCATAAGCATTTACTTCGTGTGATTAATAAGACACCAAAAGAATGTGAAAGATGAGGCTAGTTTATAAATCATTAACTATATATACAAGGGAGAAACGGTCACCACCCTTGCTGTTGACGTGTTGTGGCCATTTCGTTCCCTCCCCCCACCCTTATTTTTTTCTATTTTAATATATCAAAAACACTAAACATCTCACCTGCCTCTGTCAATGCATGTATTAGCACCAATTTCCACATCGTTCCCAATCCTAGCATTTAGCATCTTTTTGATTCATTGGTTTTGTGGGAAAGAATGAGGAGCGACAGTTAGATTCTTTAATTAATAATCTAACAGTTCAACTGATTAAGCACAAAAAGGAAAAAAAACAAAAGTAAAATAATTAAAGTAGAACATAAAAGTTAACTCTCAATCAAGGCTGATGAGAATGTACAGTTGAATAAAAAACTAAATCTATCCATTGCCTTTGAACTGATGAGAAAATCTCAGTTTGTGCAAGTCCATGATCACGTGATTTGTAGACATTGAGAAACCATGAAAATGTAGTACAAAGAAAAAAGCTAAGAAGGATGTCTGAAACTAAACAGAAAAGTAAAGAAATAACAGAAGTCGGATTCAAGTCTAATTGTTAAAGAAGCAGTTCTTACTTGAGGCTTCTTTATCATAGTTCCATGCTCATCCACCATGAACCCGAATCCTAGAGGTATAAACATAGCGTCAAACATCATAAGAGAAGGTAACAACAGTTCCAATAGACATTTGTCTATACTTGCAACTGCTTTGATTTCAGTTATTAATTACTATATGCAGGTTGATCAAGTACATGTAAAATATAGTAGAATAACCCCTAATTCAGCACATAAGGTACAATTTCAAAGTGAATAGCTACACGAGAGCTAGAGGTAAAGCAATCGTCATAGAAATTACTTTGCAGCCTTTAGCAGAACAAATTAAAGTTGGGGGAAAAGAGCAATGTTTGGAGGCAGTTATAGATCCTGCTCTCAGAAACTGCAAATCTTGTATATCGGTTGAAACACATTAAGGGCAAACCAAAAATTACCCAAAGAAAAAAATTGATTCACTCCAACCTTGGTAATATGCAAGCATACATTCAGATACGTTTAGAGAAAAGGAACCAATCTTCTAATTATCTGTCTTACCATCTTGACCAATGCATGCCCCATTGTGGATCACACACAAATCACCTATAGTGCAATTAGAAAGTGCAACATTATACCTGGGAAATGAGGAAATTCTGTCATGATCTAAATAAGTAAAAATCGTAACTTCATTAAGAAAAATACAGTAACGTTATGATTGTAAAAAGTAAACAAGACATCCGATTTAAAGCAAGTTTCCAGTAATAAAAATCAATAAGAAGATATTATTATACCAAATCTTTGTTGACTGGCCGATAGTAACAGAAGGCCCAATAACAGCTCCTGATCCAATATGAACATTTACACCCACAACGGCTTTCGGATGAACGACAGCACCGACATCAACAACTGCTGTCGGGTCAATTTGAGCCGACTTGTGGAAAGTTCCTCCCCCATTATGCCATCTCTGAAACTCGTTATTATTTGTTCCAACACCATCCTCTAATTTTGGAATTCAGAGCATTTGCAAATGCTAGTTAATAATGAACCGAAAGCTCAATAACCCACAATTGAAAATTCACACCAAACACCAAATTTGCTAAAACCAAGTCCCGCAGTAGTCTCGGATTCTCAGAAACATTTTCTCAAACAGTTGTAAGCCACGTTTTTTGTTCATGTGGAAAGGACCAAAGGAAGCAAAAAAACATATCAGAATCTTACCGGACGCAACTGAGCAGTGAAATAAAGCATGAAAATGGCCGACACGCCACAGAGACGTAGACGCTCGGAAGTGTTGTTGCAGATGTACGTTGCCCAACATGAGACGAGAGGGTGTAGAGGACGAGCCAAATGTGGCAGCTAATCTCCTAACCCAGAGTGCCATAACTGAAAAGAATTGTTCAGGCAGGTTTCTCCTGAATGTCGACTGAACAGGAAAAGAAAGAAGAAAAAAAAAAAGTACAGTACAAAAGAGTCCAATATTGGTAAGTTCACGAAAAACAACAAAAGGGGAACTCTCGTAGCGCATGAAAGAAAGAAGCACAAACGGAGACGCTCGAGATCGAGACGGTGAATATTGCTAATTAAAATTAACGTACCGCTTTAATTAATATATCAAATAAAATTAACATTTCACTTATAAAAAAAGATTAATTACAAAAATTTTATTTGAATTATAGCTTTTATAACACCTTACATTCAGAACTTTAAAACGTAACATTTAGTTCTTCTAAAATATAAACTATTGATAAAAATGATCTTTTTGTTACAGTTTTAACGGAAAATTGACAAACAATTTAAAAAATTAAAGATATTTTGATAATCTTAATTTAAAAATAACCAAAAAAGTAAAATTATAATAAAAATAATTAAAACCATTATACTATTGGAATCTTTCTTTTTTTATATATCAAAATTTTATTAATTAATTTCACACTTAAAAAATATTTTAAAATTTTAAAAGTTATATATTAGTGAAATGTAAAAAAAAAAATATAACAAAATATATTCTATATAACACAAAATTTTCAAAGAGATAAAAACTCTGATAATATTAATAATTTTTTGTATATTTTTTATAACACAAAATATGTTCTACAACCTTGTTATTTCTAACTTTTAAAATTTCAAATACTTTTTTAGAATAAAAAAAAGTAATAAAATTTTTAAAAAAATTTTGGTATATATAAAAAAAAGATCCAGATAGTAATATGTTTTATAATTATTTTTTTTATTTTTAATCATCAGTCAGGATTATTTTTATTATAGATTTATTTTTTGGTTATTTTTATAAGTAGGATTACCAAAATATATAGAACCCCTAATTTTAAAATTCTTTGTCAATTTACCATTAAAATTTTAACAGAAGAACCATTTTTGTTAATAGTTTATACTTCAAAGGGAACGAATGCTACATTTTAAAGTTCAAGAGCAGAATGTTACAAATATTATAATTCAAGAGGGATTTTTGAAATTAATCCAAAAAATAATATTTAACTTTTAATAATATGTCACATTACTTTAAAAAAAAAATTAAGATATCACATTAAATTATTTAAATAAAAAACTATTGAAGAATTACTATTACGTTGGGAAAAGAAAAATAAAAGCAAAAGTTCAAAACTAAACTCTAAACATAGAGTGTGTTTGGGAACTTAGTTTTAACTTGTTACAGCGTAATGCTCTTTTATGGTATACTGTAAAACAAAAATATGTTATAACAATATAATATTTTGGTTCTAACTTATTAGTTTCAACGAAGTTTCCAAACACATTGATAAGTTGTTTCTTTAGGGAAAAAAAAGGATATGTAATTTTTTCTTTTTATTTTTTTAGAGGAAAAATCTAGGATGGAACGGATTTGCCCAAAACAAGCGTTGGATTATACTTTGTAAAAATTATACAATGTGACCTTTTTTAAAAAGTGCATTAAGATTTATCTTTGTTTTACAAATATTATTTATATGTCCTTTTTTATGAATTACATATATCAAGAATTCAAAAAGACCCTCTAAATAGACTTTATCATATATTTAGATTTTTTATAACAAATCTTCTTATTTTTCTCATAGTTGAGTCAATGAAAAAAATTAAAAATACAGATACACCTAATTGATTACAATGTAATTTAGACAACAAAATCATCAGTGTCATTAAATTAGTTACAATATAATTTTTTTAAAAAAACAAGTAGCAATAAAAATGAATATCATTAACTTAATATAATATTGTTTATATTACCTATGACGACCCTCCCTACGTGGCCGTCACTTAACTTAAATGTGACCATAAACTTAAACATACTTAGGAATAAAGTACAAAAAATTTCAGAATAATTTTTTTTTAAATGGATTCTCGTTGTAGAATCCTTGACATGAAACCTTAAAGGAGGTAATAACTATTTTTCCAAAACTTGATAACAATGGATTCTTGATGATAAAGAATTCTCAACATGTAACTTTAAAAGATATAATAATCATATCTTAAAACTTAATTTCGTAAACCAAACATAATAACATAAATTTCTCAACGTGATAATAACGTAATAATAATTATTACGTTTTAACTCAATTATAATTTCTAAATCATGATCTTTTACATAACTCATAACATTAATTTCTTGAAACATAACCATAGTAATTTTCTTGGACTTTTTCTTTTTAAACATAAGAATAATTATTTAGCAACTATTACTTTAAAGACATTTCTCAATTTAAATAAAACTATTACCAAAACAATTTTAAAATAAATAATAAAATAAAATCCCATTTAAATGTTCTTTAAAACTTTTTTAAAAATCATTCATATATTTTACTTATAATTTAACATCTTAAATATAACATATTGATATTTTAAAAATTAATCTTTTCAGAACTTATCATAATAATAATTACTTGGAACTCATTTACTTAGACTGATGTAATAATAATAATTTTTGAAGCATATCTATCTAAACTTTCATAAACGTAAATTCATAAAACATATTCATAAAAATCATTACTTTTTTTTTTGGCATAAAACTTATATAAACATTTTCTTATTATAAATGATTATATAATTTTCTCACTTGAAAACTTCGCACATTTGTTGCATCATCTATCGCAACATTTTTTTTTAAACTTTAAAATCCTTTGGACCAAGATTGTTTAATCACAATCTCGGTTTTTAAAACATGATTACGTAAATTATTTACTTATTCATATACACATAATTTTCTTAAGGTGTAAACATATGAAATTTCGTAAAATAAAACATGCATAAATTCGTAAAATAATAATGTCAACATATTATATTGCTTGAGTGGTATCTATTCCCATCTTTACCATTTGTCAGCCGCTCACCACTGCCCATCAAGTGCCACTGACAGGTTTTTCTTACCTACAGTGTGAATATACTTAAATAAGCTTTCGCTCAGCAAGTAGGAAATTAGTCTCGCAAAACATGATTAAAAATTATTTTTTATAAAAATATGCATATGAACATTTTATGCTTATTTATCAACTTGCTTTATGCTTAATTACTTTAGCTATAACTAATCTTCTTACTTTGAGCCCGAGTGATCGTACCAGTTGCACGTGAGTCTTAGGAAGTTAGGGTTCGCGAGGTCCCAACGACACCAAGATCATTCATTACTTTAACATGGAGCCTCCCTATGGGTCGAGAGGTTGATACGACACCCTTAACTTATCTTATTGTATGTATGCAGTATGACTTATCACTATATGACATCACAATTTCATAATTCATGAATCGTAAATCACAATCATACTTTACTTGAAGGTGATTAAACAATATAATTTAAATATTGCATACACAATACATTAATCATATCATCATCATCATAGCATTTCACATCATGTCATAGCATAACATATCATTTCATAACATATAACAGTATAATAAATCACTGATCATGTATTTTCATAAATTTTATGAAAATATTTAAAATTAATTTATTTTTAAAACTATTCATACTGTAGGCGAGATTCCTACTTACCTGACTCCGAGCTGAGCGGGTCTAGTTGCATCTCGCTGTATCTATAGTCTGTGCAGCATTCTTAGCAGTGCTCCTCGAGTGGCTGTGGATGGCTATGAATGCTCCATGAAGATTTATTACTGCTGAAAATATCATTCTAAACTCTGTTACTTCAGTTTAAGTCATCTCGATCAATGTGCAATCAGTACCAGATGATTTTCATCAAAGTGGAATTAGCTCGAACAGATGGCACCATCACGTTAAAAGCGTCAAAACGAGTCGGGAGGGGGTCTCGGATCATCAATCGGAGGTTCGGATTATAAAATTCCAAAGTGGCCGTTGATCAACGTTGATCGGTGTCAATTGGCTCCGTTGGTGGCTGGGCTTGGGCCTACCCCCCTAAATTGACCATTTTGAGTCTAATGGTAGTGTCAATTTTGTCTAATTCTGCCTCTAACATAGCAGATCGAAGCTTGACATTGACAGTAAAAATAGAGATTCTGATCTCCTATCTCCGACGATAACTCGACCAAATTGGCCTGGGGGTTTTGTTCCCCACGGTCGTCTGAGTAAGCGGGCGCTGTGGTGCACCACACCGTCGAGTAGAACGGTGGCCCGAAGCTCCTCGCGGTAGCGCGCAAAGGCAGAGGTCGTTCTTCATCTTCCCGTGGGTGGTGCACGAAATTGGGAGAGGGAAAAGTTTCCCTGTCCCCATATGACCACAATTGAGTCATCAATTTGACTCAACAGCGGCGGGATGGCCAAAATCACAATCCCACGGTGGCTCCATGGTGGCGACTATGGTACTCCAATGTACGGCCAAGCGAGGGTGCAATTGGGTGGGGGTTTTCACTCCTCGTCGCCCTCTGAGTCGAACGGTGGCAGTGGTGTACCTCAACGCCACTGTGAACAGCGGCATCGAGTGGTGGCACAGTGAAGAAAAACGGCAGCCCCGATGAGGCTTTTCTAGTGAGAATCGTACCGTAATATCGGTGCCATTCTCTTCGTCTCTTTGTTTTGAGTTTGTTGACACCAAGATCGTGCTAATCGGTGGTTCGACGGAAGAGAAATCACATCGAAAAGATGACGTGTTTCCATGGCTTCAACTGGCGTGTACGAGCTGCTCCGGCAGAGTTGTGGTCGGCTCAGCATGCTGTTGGAACCAGCTCGAGGAGAGCTTTCCAATGGTATAGGAGGTGTCAAAAATGGTGGTCGGATATTAGACTGAGTTTGAGGAGAGAGAGAGAAGAGAGAGAAAGGGAAATGGGCTGATCTGATTAGCCGCAATTTTTTTTTTGTGTGTCATGTATTTATAGACAACTTTGCATCTACACAGTCTAAACTATATTGTGTCGGGCAAATCAAATTTGATCCATACACTTAAATTTTCTGTAAACATAATTGTACTTTTAAAAACTGTAATTTATTTACACTTTAAAGATAATCACATAAATTTTCAATTCTCTTATTGTATTATTGTGTTACTAAAATATTCATATTGACATAAAAATCATTTTCATAAATTTATCCATACTATATGGATTTTGTGATTTAATTTTGAAATAATAAACCTTGATACATTTGTCTTCAAAATTGATAATTAACTATTTTTACAACTATATACATATGTATGTATATATGTATATGAATTCTAAGAAAGATATTATGTATTTAAAACTTTGCTCATTATAAGTATTATTATTATTTTTAACTTAAAAAAAACTTAAAATGTAATTTAAAACATATATTTTCATTGAAAATTTTTATATCGTAAACTTCAAATTTCATTATTAAAACAATAGTTGTAATTTCATAGAAGTTTTGTAAATTAAATTGACTATCTAAAGTCAATTTAATTTAAAATTCTAAACTTAGCACAATCTCATGCTTTACAGATATAACCCGAACTATTTCTCATAAAGAGCTATTTATGGATCCACTTCTTACTAATAGATCAACATTTGTGGACTCTATCAACGCTCTTCTTCTTCTTCTTCTTATTCACTATTATTTTAACAACTGATATTATTATTATTGTCATTATTATTACAACAATAATAATAAACCTTACGTAATTATTAATGTGTATAATAACTAACTATACATATTCAAAACATTGAAATTCTTGCATCCTTAAACTTGGTGCTCACCATTTTCTGAATCATGGTATGGAGCTCATGATCACCATTGATCTAGGTTTTCTTTTGCTGAACTGATAACATATAGGAGTTTTCACATAATCTTAGTAAGGTGGAAATTCTATTTATTTATTTATTTATTATTATTATTATTTGTCAATTAATCCCAATTTAACCATTCTAATTGAGATTCTTATAAAACTCACTCTTTTAGCTTGTACATGAAATCTATAAATCATAAACTTTTAGTTTAGCATATTAAATAATTATTTTTAATTATTTTAATGTATTATTATAACATTACATTGTTAGATGTTTCATAAATAAAGCACATAAATTTATGCATTCATAACCTTATTTATTTCTAAGGTCTTGCAGCTATTAAGACATTTAAATTTGCATATTAATTAATGCAAAAATTGTACTTTCTCAAGTATTTAGCTGAGTAATGAGGAAAAAATCCTCAATTAATCATACTTATTAATTTCTAGATTTTTCCGGTCATTACATTACCAATCTATAATGTTAGTACAGCCTAAATAAGAAGTATCATTATCACTTAAAGTCTTTAAAATTAAATGTCATTAAGTAATATTATCATTACACATCATTAACTTAATAACATTATCAATTATATAATCTATAAGACACACAAAAAGACTTAATAAATACTATATCATTAATTTAATTACATATCACCAAAAAATAGAAATATCATTATCACTTAAAGTCTAAAAAAATAAATGTCACTACATATCATTATTATTATGTACCATTAACTTAATGATACATCAATTATATAACATGTAAGGCAAACAAAAACACTTAATAAATACTGTATCATTAATTGAATTACAACACCTTAATTTTAATTTATCTGTAAAATTGTGATTCCAATTTGTCCATAAGAAATTCCATCTTTTAGCTGAGGGAATTTTAAAATTGTTATTTTAAATACCAATTTGAATTTAAGCAACAAACACCCTAATTTCAAGAATTGTTTTTTAAATATAATAATATCATAATTCGTTTGACTTTGAAATCCTACATAGGTATATTATCATTATCTAAAAAAATAAAACTAACAATATTATTATTATGGTCATTAATATCTTTATACATATACATTGGGACATATAAACAAATTCAAAAATTAGAGACATATTTACAAATAAAAAAGCTACATGTCTCGTTAACCCTTGTACTAGTGTTTGAAGAAAAAAAAAGTCCCATTATTCTCATCTGGTAAGTCAGTCGACTTGTTATTAAAAAGCTTCTTTGTTTTTTTTTTTTAAGCCATTGTTAAAAGAATTTCATCCTTCTGAATAAAACATTTCATTTCAGATTTAGAATCCACTTGTATTCATGTAATTTTTTTATCTGTCAGCATCTATTAAGCAGCAATAGCGATAATGACACGTTTCTAATGCAAGAAAAAAAAAAAAATGCGACATGACAGGAGCGATCTCCAAGTATTTTTATTTACATCCGATCCTAGCTACGGCCTCGTCTAAATTATTTTCTTTGAAACGTCACATTTTTTAATTTCCGTTTGCTACAATTTCACGGGTTTCAATTATTATTAGTATATATAGAAAATTATTTTTATTCTCATAGGATTATAATTATATTTTTTAGACTAAATTTTACAATTAGTTAACTAGGAGTGTTCTAGTACAAAAAATCACAAACTATTCCTCCCACGTTCCATCAATAAAATGATCATCACTAGTCGTAAGCATTCTATAATTTATGAAATCAAATATTTCGAAAACGTTGACTACTAAAATGTAAGCCTCAGTCCCATAGCTTTCAGAGGATAAAAAAAGGAAAGAAAAGGAAAGAAGGAGAAGAGCTCTCCCATTATACAATAGTATTTGAATAAACCAGCTTACCAGACGTATGAGATTGAAGTATTTTTCATTATTTATAGGATTATCACCTCCCACTACCTTAAAGTATTTATTTGACATCATTCTATGTCTGTGTTGAGGTCAAGAGTTCAGTTCGAATACCAAACCCAATTCAAGATAAGATAAAAAAAAACTTTAGGTCAGTGTTGAGGACAAGGGTTCGAATTCCGAAGCCAATTCAAGATAAGATAAAAACGAAAAAGACTTTGGTCATTCATAGGACATATCCGGACAGTGATTGTGTACCAATTCAAGCACTCTCCCAAGAAATTACCTGTAAATTTAAGAGTTTATCCCGCAGACTACTTTTTCCCTTAAGGGCGCCAAAGATCAAACAGAAAAAGGTTCAACTGTATACATAAAGCACACAATAATCTTTTACCAAAATGCACAATACGGACCATTTTCACGCTCTTATGAGAACCAACCTTCTTTTGATTTTGCTTCCTTTTATGCACGCCACCCTTCTCTACGACCTTGCTTGTGCTTTTCCTTCTAGTTGCAATCTCTGCTCAACCGCCAATACTTGCACCGAGAATAGTCCATTTCAGAAGAACCTCAATGATCTACTCCGAACTCTGCCTTCAAACGCTTCTTTTTCGAAGTTCTACAACACCTCAATTGGAAACGAAACAGATCATGATGATGAAGTTTTTGCTCTTTACTTGTGCCTTAACTTCGTTTCAAGCGAAACCTGGCGGTACTGCATAACCTTGGCACAGGCTGACATCACAAGGTCCTGTCCCAGCTCGAAAGAGGCCATCGTTTACGAGGAGTATTGCCAGCTGCGCTACTCCAACGACAACTTCTTCGGCAAATTGGACGTCTCGGAAAACCTTCCT
>CAMOHE010044695.1:0-16987 GCA_946598075.1 Artocarpus hirsutus
TCCGTACTGTCCCCTCTAGGGCCCTCTGGCCCCTTAGGGTTTTTCTTTCGCGTCCTTAGGGTTCGAACCTCAAACCTCTCTTAAGAGGTTCTTATTCTCAGGCCATAGGGGACAGTACGGATGAGTGGGCGATACAGGGATGGTCTACCAATAAGAGCCATAAGTCTAAGGGCCCCGCAAGGTGGGTCCTATGGAGGCTTGAGGGAGTACGCCTGGGCCAAACGCCATAAGTCATGCCTCCAATGTACCGGCATACATACCACTATAAAAATGTAAATGTCACCCTTTGATACATCAAAGACATAAGTCAAGACAACGGGCCCACTATTTATCTCAGGATTAAGATACAATACAAATGATTTTCTAAAGTGAATTGATTTGCCAAGACAGAATTATTAATCCAAATCAATTCACTTTATGTCTTAATCTAACATATCATCACTTATGTCAACATGCCAATGTTTCTATTCACGGAGTCCACCTCTGATGGCCAAGACAAACCATTTCCCAATAGGGATATAGACAATATAATAATCTTTACATGAATAAAGTGCCCAACTTTATTCTCTCGATTGCGGATCTAATGATTTAGACCATCACCTTAAAATTGTGTCTTCTGCATAATCTGTCCATTATATGCCCAATTCTTAAAGGTTTAGAACGACAGTCTCAAACTATTGTTTGATTAACATACATTCAACAAATAAAAATGTAAAGATGACAAGATTTGGTATATAAATAATAAATGAATTCTTTATTGATAAAAATGTCTTCAAAAACTTATTACATTTTTACTCCTTAGGGCATACATGTCCAACATCATGAAGCATGAAGTTTGCAAAAACATTCCTGCTATAAGTGTGTTTATATATGAATTATTAGTTACTATTAAGTGTATTGGAACGTTAAAAAAACCCAAACAAAAAATGTTGGAACCTTGGAGGTTCCAGCTATTAAACCTATCATATTACACTTCGGCACCCTACGTTAATGATAGGAGGAGGTTGGCATTTTTTTTTCAAAGAAAATATGTTAGAACCTAAAAGGTTCTACACTACAAGAAAAACTATATTTAACGACATATTATTTACGACATGTAGCTTTTGAATGTTGTTGAAAAGTACATACAACGACATCACCAACAAAGATGCCATTAACGACATTTGAAATAATAATTAGCGATATCTATATAGATGTTGTATTAAAGGTCTCCTTTTAACGACAATAGTTTAGTGTCGTTAAATTATTTAACGACAAGTAGGAGATGTCGTCAAAGCCTTGGAGATTCTACGACACCCCTTATAGACGACATTGGTTAAGATGTCGTTTATAAGGGATGTCGTGGAATCTCCAAGGCTTTAACAACATCTCATACTTGTCGTTAAATAATTTAACGATACTAAACTATTGTCATTAAAAGGAGACCTTTAATACGGCATCTATATAGATGCCGTTAATTATTGTTTCAAATGTTATTAAGGACATCTTTGTTAGAGATGTCGTTGTATGTACTTTTCAACGACATTCACAAGCTACATATCGTAAATAATATGTCGTTAAATGTAGTTTTTCTTATAGTGCTAGCTCCAAAACGTACCACATTACGCTTCGACACCCTACGTTAGCGATCGAAGGCGGTTGTCATTTTTTTGTTTCAAAGAAAATTTGTTAGAATCTGGTATGTTCCAGCTATGAAACCTATTAGGTTACACTCCAGCACTCCGTGCCGATGGCATGAGGCGGATAGCATTTTTTTGTTTCAAAAAAATATGTTGGAACTTGGTAAGTTCCAGCTTCAAAACCTATCAAGTTACGCTCCAGCACTCCGCGACGGCGACTAGAAGAGGATGGCCTTTTTTGTTGAAAAGAAAATATGTTGGAACCTAGTAGGTTCAAAAGCGATTGGTATTTTTTTGTTTAAAAGAAAATATGTTAGAACCTGGTACATTTTACCATGTTACGTTTAGGCGTCAATGCCAGTGACAAGAAGTGGTTGGCATTTTTTTGTTTCAAAAAAAATGTTGGATAGGTTTTAGCTCCAGAACCTTCTAGGTTACAATTTAGCACCCCATGCCGGTGACCTAAGGCGGTTAATATTTCTTCATTTGAAAGAATATATGTCGGAACTTGATAAGTTTCAACTCCAGAACCTACTAGGTTACGCTCTAGCACCACGCTCGGGTGACTGGAGACAATTAGCATTTCTTATGTAAAAGAAAACATGCTGGAACCTAGTAGGTTCTGGAACCTATCAGGTTACGCTTCAGCTCCTCGAGCTAGCAATCGAAGGCAATCGGGATTTTTTTTGTTTCAAAAAAAATATGTTCAAACTTAGTAGGTTACAGCTATAGAACCTACTAGGTTATGCTTCGACACACAGCACTGGCGACTGGAGGTGGGCGGTATATTTTTGTTTCAAAAAAATATGTTGGAACGTAATAGGTTCTGCAGTTTGGCACCTTGTACCGACGACCGAAGTAATCTACCACATGAGAGAGTGAATAAAAGATAATTCAGGCTTTTAATAAATTGCTTTTCTAATTAAAAAAGGAAGGGTAATTTGGACTTTTAATAATTTTTTTAATTCAAAACATTATTTTGAAAAGAGTATTTTAAAATAGTAGTCTTAAAAAGGTGCTCTTTTAGACTCTTTTTCTCTATTCCCCCTTTTTTACCGATGTGGCAAAATTGGTGTGTGTTCTGTGTGTGGCAAAGAATGGATCCAGCCTCTATGGGAACATTTCCCACAATTTCTATAGTAACTACTTCAATACGCCTAGGTAAAACTGTCTGGGCTGGATTCTTGTTGAAACATCCGGGCCACAGGCTTCTCTAAAACAATTTGCCCCGTGCACAGGGCGCTCTCAAACCGTCAAGCGATGACTAGAGCGGGCAATGTTAAAAAAATCCTAGTTCTGAGAAGTCACCGGGACAATGAATTTGACAAAATTAGGTCATTTTCCGCATCCTTAACAGTCAACTGTTCCTGTTTGAGAATGAGGTTTTGTGACTGAATTCTAACTTGCCTATTGGTGGTTTTGACTGGGTTAAAGGCAACATTTTTTTTTGTTTATTTTTTTGGTAAACCCTGGACAACTTGAAAATAGAACCAGATATCTATCTTGTAATTCAAAGGAAAGCAACTACTATTAGCACATTGACCAAGTCAGTCTAAGAAGTTGAATTTGAAACACATAAAAGTCAGAAGTTAGGCCAAATGCTTTTTATAGCAATAGTTGAGTGTAATTTAATCCTAAAACTCATCCCCACTGCAAGTCAAAATTAAATGCTGAACTAATATTATCAACAACGTATTCAAATTAAAGTCAGTTTTTTTTTTTTTTTGGCAAACAACCTTATTTTGTTTGTGCTAAAGAGATTGAAAAAAAAAAAAAAAAAAAGCTTGGGAAGTAGATAGTACTAGGGTTCTTGCAAACATGATTGGAACAATTCTGGAGATTTGAGCGGTTTCTATTAGTAAATATCATACGCCACACGAGAATTTTTGGTCGGAGGTGCGCTTTTCCATTCTTGCATGAGGTGGTCGTTGGCTTTTTATTTCACTAATTTAATGGTTGTTCGCAAAATGGAGCATATTAGAACGATCTTGCAAGTTGGAGAACATAAGTTATTCAATTAAAAGTTCAGGGACAAGTTGAAAAATTCCAAAAAGTTTAGGGGTGAAAATGTTAAAACTCTTTTAATTTACGGTGCTCAACATCGTTAGCTTCCGGCTTTCTTAAGTTGGAAAAATAATAAATATCGATCGTCTTTGTTAATGATTATCATACAACTAATAATGGGGTGTGAATCTTATTTGCAAAAACAAAAATGGGACCGCAAAATTGTTTCTTGTGGTGATCATCATTCAATTATATCACGTCACGTATTTATCAGACAACAAATTAAATAGCATTGGGCATCATAATGTTTGTTAATGCAATCAATAACAGAGTCATGATTATCACACATTTTAATTTTTATACTTAAATTTCTTTAAAATCTAAGTTCCTAATCAATAAAAATTACTTACACTTTTCATATTATGCTTCATTAAGAACATTTTTTTACTTCGCCATGGTTTGCAATTTACAAGCTTGGACCGTTGGATTAGCGCCAACTGTATGAACTACATAATTTTGCAAATTAAAGTTAAAGTGAATAATTTGCAAACAATTGTACTTACTTTTTTTTTTTTTTTGGTGCTAGCTTAAAAAAATGTGTGGGAGGTAGACAGTGGCGTTCTAGCTGGAACACTTTTAGAACAATTTAATTTAGATGATCGTCCGCAAAGATGTTGAAATGTGATTTCAGAGCCGTTATTTTTATTCTATCCTTATCTAATAATTGATAATCTTGGCCCACGTTCACTTAAGATAAGGATGCCAACAGGCTCTTCTGCGTTTATATTTCTTCGTCTCTCTCCTAACTTTCCACAAAAATGAAGTTTTTATATTTTTTTTTATATTTTGAATGAAGTATTGGTCATGAAATATCCTTCATCATCGTCTCGATACTTAATAACTAATGACTTGTTTGTTGCATAGGTTCAGTTATAATTCAAACCTTGTTGCTACAATATTTTCTTTCAACAAAATCTCAAGTTTGTTCAAATTTTTTTTATTCAATCCCTGTGAACCAAACGTGCCATAAATACATTAGTCTTCATTATAATGTCTTTTTTTATGCTTTCAGATTGTAAAGTTCTTTCTTGTATTTAGATGGTTTGGGCGTTGTATTTGCTACCGTGTTTCTAAAGTTGGAGAACCAGGTTGTCCACGGACTAGGTAAAGTTAGCCTGTCTCTTGATGAGTATGTTTTTTAGGAGAATTTGTTAATAGCTACTGTAAAATATGAAATAGCATTAAAAAAAATTGCTCCTTTTTGCACTGAATGACCATATAGTCCACAAGGGTCGTTTTGAGATTGTGAAGGGTCGTACTGAGTCGTTTTGAGGTCGCGCAGGGTCGTTCCGAAGTTATTCTATGAATTAAAATTTTTGAAATTCATTTTGATGACAAAACTTTTTGATTAGTCTAATTTTACCGATGGCTCTTTTCTTTTTTTTTTTCTTTTGTTACAAAAGTAGTAACAAATCCATGTCCTTCTTTCTACGTATTGTAGGATTCTATGCCTATATTATGACTGAATAAAAGTTGAACCAATTTAAATCAAGGAAAAGAAAAAAGACTGCAAAATAACTTAACCGACAAGTTTAGCGAATAGCACAAGAAATCATTTGCTTTTGCCAATCATTCAATATAAAGACAAAGTTTAATTCCTTGATAAGCGTCCTGAAAGAAGAGTACAAGCATAGAATAGAAGATACAGAGCACGTAAGTTATTTTCTAAAAATAAATTAAGAACAACACCTAAGCACCTTCTGCCCAATGAATTCTAAGCCGAAGGCCAGCTAAAGAGATACTTTTTCTTCAATAAGATATCCCTAAATCTTGGGGTTTGCAAGTTGACTCATGGCTTGCATTGGAGCTCGTTATTTCAGCATTTTTGAGGAACACGGTATTAATTAAGTTACAACTTGATTAAAATAAAAAAGAAAAAAAGGAATATATGTATATATATATATATTTACAATTAATATGCCTTTAAATGGTCAATTAATCACTTATAAGTATACTTTTAAGACCATCTTCAATGTAAATGTCAACATTAATATTATATTTTTTTATTTAAAAAAGTATGAAAATAACATTTTTGATGTGTTATTCTATTTGTACTTTAATGCATAATACTATTTGAAATGTTATATCCACCTTTTTATCATAATTATTAAGTCTTAAAATATGTAAAATTAAAATTTTAATGTTAAAACAATTTGAACATTAATGATTAAGTGAAAAGTTAATGTATTAATCAATAGATATTAAATGTTAAATTAGTCATATGATATACTTAGTAGCAAATTTATAAAAATAAACTTTTAATATTAAATAATTTGAAGATTAATAATTAAAGTGAAAAAGTCAATGTATCAACTAATAGGCATCAAATATCAAATTTGTCATATGCTATACCTAATAGCAAATTTGCAACCAAATTTAACACATTGGAGCATTAAAAATTTTTGCTCAAATGTTTAAATTTGCTATTGGCATATCAATTTAACATTGCAATGATATATGTATTTTTTGATGTAAGCATTGGAGACGCTCTAATTGATAGTGAAAGAGAAACACCAAGATAGTGATTGCAACTGATCTTATTCTGAGCGTACATAATATAATTTGGGCGTGCAAATTATAGGGGCCTAGCTAAATACATCTTAGAAAATAGTAAAAAAAAAATCCAATTCTGTTTTTTCTTTTTTTCCTATTTATACGAAATCAGCCAATACAAACTTTGAGGAAAAAAATAATGTGCAAATTATTTCTTCTTCACTTCTTGTATGGGCAGAATAGTTTCTTGCAGCAGCCCCTTTATTGGCAAGCATCCAAAAATTTAAAGATGTGTGGAAATACTTGCAAAGGCCTTAGCGTGTGTTGCGCTCAAAACTTGTTCTGCTTTTGCATCATATGCTTTCTCGCTTCTTTGATGCTTTTCTCATTACTCACTTTTATCTAAAAGTAGTTAAAATAGGTGTCGCACGTAATGAGTGTAATTAAAATTTTTATAACGTAGAATATGAACAGCAACATTACAAAAACATAGATTAAAAAAGGTTGTACTTAAAATATTTTTTCCTAAAGTATACTTTAATAATAATCAAAATAAAAAGTTGTATTTTTTATGACAGAATATGATAATATAATATCTAAAGCGAAATATTCAAGTATCATAAGATAACAAAATAAAACTCGTATGTTATTTATTTTTCGTAAAACTTGTAGACTGGTATTTTGCTATTGAAAACAATAGTCTTCATGCTGATTTTGCTCATTAAAAGAGTAGTCCATGATTAACAAAATACATTAGATACAACAGTCTCATCATTTGATAAGAGAAGGTATCTTATTACAAGTAAGACCATGCCAATTATTTGAAGTAACTTACAATCATCATCATCAAATATTTTTACCTCTTTAATTTGAAACCTTTTTTCCATAATTTATCTTCAATTTGAAGAAGATTTCAAGAAAAATTAGCAATGTTTTTATAGTTTCATATATTCTTAACGTGTAAGAAATTTCTATTATTTGTGTAACAACCTAACTAGCTAGCTTGAAGTAGTTTTCTTAGTAGGCTTTTTGAAGTAACCACATACAATTTTTTTTAAACAAAAAATTAATAGGATGGTTGGGAGCATTAGTTTAAACCAATAATTTAAACTAATTTTTAGTTAAAACCTTTGTAGCTCACTTTTTCTTGACACTGTAACTCACTTTTTTTTGATACTGTAACATGTGGGAGCTGTACGTTATATCAATCAAAAATTTTGGTTGAAACTAAAAAGATGTTTGGCTAGTTAGACATAAAACTCTCATATACTATAGTTTTTAAAACAACATTTTCAATTCTAATTAGTTTGCAAAACACCTTATCACTACAAAAAAAACTACATTTAACGGCATATTATTTACGACGTGTAGGTTTTGAATGTCGTTGAAAAGTACATACAACGACATCTCGAACAAAGATGTCATTAACGACATTTGAAATAATAATTAACGACATCTATATAGATGTCGTTAATTATTATTTCAAATTTATAGATGCCGTTAATTATTATTTCAAATGTTATTAACGACATCTTGGTTGGAGATGTCATTATATGTACTTTTTAACGACATTTAAAAACTACATATCGTAAATAATATGTCGTTAAATGTAGTTTTTCTTGTAGTGTATAAAAATACCAAACACCTTATAACTAAAAACTTGTTGAGTATAATATTACTTAAAACAAACAAGAATTAGGTGAAACAACCTTCTAATACTTAAAATATATATAAAAAAGAAGAAGAAGAAGATAAAAGTCTCTGCGTCTCTAAAAAGCTTCAAAAGTATTTAAAAATGTCAATCTCATAATTATCCAACAGAGACAAATTAAAATACAAAAATTACTTCATTAATACAAAGAAATTAAAAGGAAAAGTTACTCCAATAATGCATATTATAATATGTATATTTTTTGGCGGGATATATTATATTAAGTTTTAAGAGAAGTGCCATGTGCATGGCACAAATTTGCTGTATGATATATATTATAATAAGCTCAT
Organism: Artocarpus hirsutus; assembly: GCA_946598075.1. NCBI lineage: Eukaryota > Viridiplantae > Streptophyta > Magnoliopsida > Rosales > Moraceae > Artocarpus > Artocarpus hirsutus. Next base: position 8,178 of record CAMOHE010044695.1, read on the forward strand.
TTAAAAAAAAAACAATAAATTTCCCGCTTTTTTTTCTTTTAGTTAATTTTCAAAAGAAAAATCAATCATGTTGTTTGTGCATCATGACGTCACTGGGCAGCAAACACGAGACAAAAACCAAAAAAAAAAAAAAAAAGCCCGCTTAAAGTTGGAGGAAAGCAAACCGAACAAGGAAGAAAAAGACAACGAAAAAAGTGTGCGTTTTGGACCACTAAAAATAAATAGTGGCTTTTATTAGGATTTTAAATCGTATTTTTGTTGGCATTTTGATTATCAGATATTTAAATTAAGAGTTGCTGAATTTTAGTTTGTAAAGTTTGGATTTTGTCTTTCGTATTGTTCCTATTATCCGGATTTAGGTTTTTCATGGTAAAAATATTGCACATTTAGTGGTATAGTTTCATTTGAAGATTAATCGGCAATTTTAGGGTTTATTGTTGCAAATCATATTCAAAATTAGAATTTGATATACTTTTGTTATTAATAGATAATGTTCTCTAGAGTATGAATTTCTCTAAAGGGCAAAATAAGATTCGCCTATCAACATGATTGGGAGATTAGAGTCATATCGAGACAATCATAGAGAATGATAGTAAGAACTTGAAATTGATATAAAAAATAAAGATTATTTGCAACTAAAGTTCAAATTTTAAGTTAGATCATGTCAAGATCCAACCCTAAATCAAGTAATCACACTTTGTTATTCACATTTTTTTAGAGCTTTAGACAATGAAAAACCAAAAAATTCTAGGATTAGTCTCATAGCTCTCGCCTTGTTGCCTTGTGCCTTCAACAATCTAGAATAAGTTCGACAAGGAGCTGAAGGACCTTCATGCTTAGAGTATATCGAGGACTAAAAGTGAGTAAGCAAGCTTGGAATATGTTAGTTACAAAGAAGGCAAACTACAAACGTGGAGTGGGGCTTTGGGTTCGAAAATGGGCCATTCGGGAAGAAAACAACATGAGTTATGTTTTTATGATTTATTTTTTCTACTACTTATAATTCTAACGTTTTATAACAATTAGAAGTCAACTCTAATTATTCTATTACCTGGTGTGTTTAGTATCCACGGTTTTTCTCTGAAGAGTTTTGGCCATGTTGAGTAACTATATTAAGGCTCCGTTTGGTAGAAGATATAGAGAGTAGGAACATAGAGAGAGCTGAAAGAATAGAGAGCATTATAGTAATTCTTTATGTTGTTTATTACGGTAGAAGGAGACTTTAAAGGATTATTGATAGTTATCTATTTAATTACTATATCATCCATATGTATTATTTATTAATAATTTATTAAAAAGGGTAAAATTGTCTTTTGAAACTACAAAGTCATGAATTGTTTGAATCCTTCTACTAATTGAAGGATTTAATTTGATGGACCATAAGGGAGAGCACATCCCTCCATCTCTCCTCTTTCTCCTCCACTCCCTTCAATTAAACACATGATTGGTCCTCTCCCTTCATTCCTTTCCTTCCTATTAATCATACTCTTAAGTGTGTCTTTTACTTTCTTATGGTTGTTTTATTTTTGGCAAGCATTTTATATTTAAATTTGTGGCAACATGGTAAGTTTTCACTGTCTTCAAGTGTTTCTCTGTGAACAGAACAATGTTATATTAGTTTCGAAAATATTTGTATAATGTAACTATATCATACCATTGTCACCATGTGTGGTTTGAGTCCAATTATTAAGCACGGTAAGCCACAAGTACTGGTGTTTGAACAAATAAAAGTTAGTGACACACTGTTAATTGGTCATACAGCCCTTTCTGGCCAAGAATATATATCATGTATGTGTGTGTATAAATATATATATATATATATAACACTGGAATTTAAAGAATATGTAAAATGACATAACGTCCTCACTATTGGATGTCATAATCGTGCAAGGACCACATAGAGAATAATATTTTCATTTTCTAGTTGGGGTAGCTCCAAGGTCTTTTACTATTAATTTTTTTATTTGTACAAGTGATATATGTATATTGAGAAAGTGTGTGCGTGTTTGAATAGACATTAAATGAATAATTTTTTTTTAAAAAAAATTCTAATAAGTTTGCATGATGTTTGTATATTTTATGATATTATCCCTCCTCTACATTGCTTAGTGGCTGAGATGGTGGATTAATGGATCCAGTTCTGCGGCCAAAGCGTTGTTTTTTTTACCTGTTTGATGTAGCTCACCATGTAAAATGACGAATATAGAGTTAATAAATACCACCCAAACTTCGAGTACCACTTTATATGAAGAATCTAGATGTCATTTCTGATAAACACTACAAAAAAAAAAAAAAAAAAAAAAAGAGAAGAAGAAGAAGAAGAAGAAGCTTTTAGTCACAACAATTTTTAATAAAACTTTCAGTCACAACAAAATATTATGACTAATGTGCAATTAGTCACAAATTTTAGTTTAATTTTTGTTCAAATTAAAACTTTTAGTCTGGGGTAGTCACAAAATATTTCCCTAATAAAAAATCTCATAGCTAAAAGTTTTAGTCACAACAAACATTACATTATTAAAAGTTATGCTAAAAACTGTTATGATTAAAAGTCCAATTTTTGTAATGAAACCTAATTAAAAATCTCATAGCTAAAAGTTTTAGTCACAACAAACATTACATTATTAAAAATTATGCTAAAAACTGTTATGATTAAAAGTCTAATTTTTGTAATGAAAAGTGATATAATTTAAGTCTGATTTATAGTCACTGTATTTTAAATGAGTCTTTTGAATGTGCTATTTGAAACTCTCTAAGTAAGTACATTTTTCCATGCTTTCAAAATTGATGATATATAAGGAAATTATGAAAGATCTAGAATAAGCAAAACTATTTGGTGAATGTAAAGCCAATAAGCTCTTGATCTAAGTGCTAGTTCATTCGCATGGATAGCTAGATTGTTTTTTTTCTTTTTTTTTCTTTTGGGCGTTGAAAATATTCGTGCTCTGTTGTAATATTATTTTTCTAAGTAAAATTGATTATAGGATGTATGGAAAACTTATTTCTAGCTTATCAATTCTAATTCAGACCGTGTAAAGTTCTCATATGTTATAATATAGAGCAAAAAATACTACAGTATTATAACGCCTCGAAATTAATTAAATATTATTGATATGTAAAATAGTGAATTAGTATGCCGTAATGACTATTTTAAACTTAATTTGGTCATTTTGTAAGTTTTTAGATTTAAGTTGTTTTCGATGATTTTAATGATTTTTAATTATACTTAATCATTTTAATTGTTATTTTAAACTTTTGAGATAAAACAATTTGTAAAAATGTCAAAAGATGCTCGTTTTACAAAACCGTGGGCGGCACACAGTTTTCACACAGTGAAACCGCCCATTTTTTCTTTTATTTAAACTCTCCCTCTCTCCCTCTCTCCTCACTCTCTCGCCTGTCTCTCTCTCTTCCACACACACTCTCTCTCTCTCGGTTTCTCACTCTCTTTCTCATTCTCTCCCAAAATTTTTGAAACAAAAATCAATTTCAAGCTTCAAGTTAGTGGGTTGAAGGCTCGAGAACGCGATTGAGCAACCACAACTTCGATTTAAAGCCTCTATTTAAACTCTCCCTCTCTCCCTCTCTCCTCACTCTCCCGCCTGTCTCTCTCTCTTCCACACACTCTCTCTCTCTCGGTTTCTCACTCTCTTTCTCATTCTCTCCCAAAATTTTTGAAACAAAAATCAATTTCAAGCTTCAAGTTAGTGGGTTGAAGGCTCGAGAACGCAATTGAGCAACCACAACTTTGATTTAAAGCCTATATTTAAACTCTCCCTCTCTCCCTGTCTCCTCAGTCTCTCGCCTGTCTCTCTCTCTTCCACACTCTCTCTCTCTCGGTTTCTCACTCTCTCTCTCATTCTCTCCCAAAATTTTTGAAACAAAAATCAATTTCAAGCTTCGAGTTAGTGGATTGAAGGCTCAAGAATGCGATTAAGCAACGACAACTTCGATTTAAGGCCTTAATTCGAGGTTAGTTTCTAAATTTTAAAACTTTTTCAATTTTTTAATTTTTCTTGCATTTTGAAATCTAAGCTTTTCTAAGCTTAGAAAACCTTCAATCTAGGTTAAAGGAACTTAGAATAACTAGACTATAAACTTTGTTTGATCAAAAACGGATTTAAGTCAAGATTTTTCATTTTGCTCTATTTTTCTCTATTTTCGGATTTTTTCAAAATTTTGGTCTAAATCTTCTTTTAATGCATTAAAAAGTAATCAATTATGTTTTTCTATCAACTATGATCATTATTCATGCTTGGGATTTGAGAAAACAAGTTGAAATGGAGATTTGGGCTTGGGAGGCTAAATTCCCATGCTTGGAAAATTTTGAAATTTTTCTAGATCGGCAGGCTGAAGTTCATGTTCAGCAGGCCAGATTCATACAACCAGCAGGCCGAACCTAGAAAGTTCTTCAGTCCAGACTTGATTTTTCGATAGGCCAAACTGTGCAGTTCGGTTGGCCAAACCAAGGGACCGACAAGCCAACCAACATGATGAAATTTTGTAATTTTTCACCCATTTTCACCATTTTGAATGCCAATTGAAATTTTGATTTTGTAAAATGATTTTATAAACCTAAATGGCACACTAGAACACCATGAGATGATTTAGTAACATAGAATATCTCACGCTAGATACTAATAGACCTAGATTCCATTTAAGGTTGTGCGTGAATCTATAGAGCTAATGTATAGCGGACAGGGATTACGGTGTGGGACACCAACAAGAATATCGAGATATGACTTCTACCCCTTTCTTGGTAACCCATTTTAAATGTTTTGGCCACAAATGAATTTTTAACAAAAATGTTTTCAATGATTGGTTGAAAAAGGATTTTTATCGACTGATTTCATAATGGTAGAATTGAGGTGATTTTCATAATAAACCTCATGATGAATGCAAATGATTATATTTGGTAAAAAGAGATTTTTAATAATCATAGAAAGATATATATAATTATATTTAGGGCATGATGCTATATCAGAGATCAGGTCGTATAGTGCGCAACCTTAGGGGCAAGTCCCAAAACCCAACTGGGCCACTACAGTGGTGAAATATATATGGTTTGCCCAAGAAAAAAAAATAGTATTTTTCTGGTCAACCTATTTAAATTGTTTTGGTAAGTAAAGCTTTTTATTAAATTTTTATCTATTTATTTATTTGTTCTAGTTTGTTTTCTACATATTTATTTGAATAATGAAATTTCTTTTAAAATTAAATATTTTTAAATTATAGTCCTACTGAGCCTTCCGCTCACTTTTTATTTGTTTTAAAATCTTACCCCATAGGTGAATAATAGCTTAGGATCGGAGAAGAGTCCGCTAACCGGCCTTGCGACCAGTAGAAGATTTGGGTAGGTTGTAGTACAACAATTCAAGGCATGTATAATCTTAACTTTCTCTTTTATTTTGGACTGTGGTTGTAATTCAATATTGTCAGTACTATGTGTCTACACAAGATGTGGGTCAGTGGGACCCATTCTCGCCTCACCTTCTATTTTATTATTTTATTATCTCCTTATCGCTTATTTTATTTTATTATTTTATTTGTTAAAATATTATAACTGCTCGCTTTAAATAAACGATTTTAAAATTATCATATTTTTATTTATAAATTTAATTCTAAAACCCAAATTTTAACTAAATCCTCATTTAATTGAATTAATTAAACTGCCACGTCACCTCCCGTACTCCGGGGCGTGGCAGAATGGTATCAAAGCTCAAGGTTATGAACCTTGGGAATTGTACACACATAGGTACGACAATGAAATACTACTGACAGTCCAAATTTTGTTTTCAGAAGTGAGAGAATGGCACCTAGATGACGTTTGACAACTGATGTCGAGTTCAGAAATGATGAGGGTTATGTTTGCTGCATTTCGACAGATGGCAGCCAAGGCAAAACCGGATGATTTCGAGGCTAGTCGTTGGCATACGTACTTTAAGAAATTTTGGCGTGCGTCTATACCAACTTTCGATGAAACTAGGGACCCGTAGGAGGCAAAATATTGGCTAGATGCGATCGTGAAGCATCTACATACTCTTGGTGTGCCAGCAGAGTATCGTGTGGAATTTGCAGTATATAAGTTTGAAGGTGGTGCCAATGCCTGGTGGAAGCAAGCAAAGCGCCTAGAGAATAATGGTAACATTAGTTGGGACAGGTTTGAGGAGCTGTTTTACGATCGGTACTTTTCGTAGGGATACAAGGACCAAAAGGCGGTAGAATTTTATAGGTTGCAGTAGGGTGATATATTAGTTCGGGAATATGAGGTGAAGTTCAATGGGTTGGCCAGGTTTGCTCCCTCTACAATGGCATCGAAACGTAAAAAGTGCATTAAGTTTCAAGAAGGACTTAAAGCCCCTATTCGACGGCATGTGGTTGCCCTGCGACTTAGGAACTTCGGAGAGCTTGTGTCATCAGCAATATCAGTAGAGAATGATTACACATAGTACTGTGAGAATCGAGACAAGACGTTAGGAGGACCATAGAAGAGCGACAGGGGGAGCGTTAGTAGTCAACCAACTCTAGGAAAGAACAAACAGGGTGGTGTGAACAGCAACAACAGCAGTAGTTCGTCCAGCAGTGGGTGCAACAACCCCTACAGCTTTCATTGTCACTATTGCCAGCAGCCGGGACACATCAAGAGGAATTGTCCGATCAGGAGTGCTTGCCTAGGATTTTAGACCAGAGAAGGAGCTAGTCGTCAGCCCTAGCTTCAAACTCTACCTCAGCCTCAGCAGTACCCTTAGCTTTAGTTCCATCAGTTCTCTCCTTAGTAACTGTCATATGTAGCACAAGGACACCAATAGCAGAACTTTCAGCGTAACATTCCTCAGTATCGAGCGCCGAGTACAACTAGTGTACATTTGCCTTCATTACAGCAGTATCGGCCAACTAACCTAGGACCTAGCAATGTTGGTAGAGATAAAGGGAAAGCTCTAGCACAAGTTCACACGATGACATCGAGGAGTTTAGATGCCCAAACCAGTAACGCGGTTGTCGATGGTACGATCATGGTTTCTCAGTCCTTAGCACACGTATTATTTGATACTAGTGCCACTCATTCTCTCATTTTAAGCTCTTTTGTACATGCCTTAAGATTAGAAATAAAAGAATTTGATGAACCCTTAGTTATAGCTTTACCATTGGGGCGGGTGTGTGTGAATAGTATTTGTAAAGCTTGTAAAATAAAGATTGGGGATAAGGTTTTGAAAAGTGATTTGATTGTAATCCCCATGAGTTCATATGATGTAATCCTAGGGATGGATTGGCTGTCTAGATACAGTGCAATCGTAGACTGCTAACTTAAGAAAGTAACCCTAGTGTCAAATAAGGGACAGCAATCATTTACCAGGTGGTGGTGGTGATCAGCTGATGAGTGAGCGTCTTGTAAAGGCTTGTCTCGGAGAGCAAAAAAACACAGTTTGTTATGTTTTTCTCATGAACCTAGAAGGAGAGTCTAGCACCTTGAGAAGAAATGCACCAGTCCCAATGGTAGATGAATTCAAAGACGTCTTCACTGATGAATTTCCAGGACTACCACCGCATCGAGAAATCAAATTTGGTATTGAATTGCTTCCTAGAACAGCATCGATTTTTGTAGCACCTTATCGGATGGCCCCGGCAGAAATGCAAGAACTCAAAAAGCAACTTCAGGAGCTTGTTGATAAGGGATACATCTAGAATAATACCTCACTATGGGGAGCACCGGTTTTGTTTGCAAAGAAGCATGATGGAACCCTCAAGTTATGCATAGATTAGCGACAGCTGAATCGGGTCATAGTGAAGAATAAGTATCCTCTACCTAGGATCGATGAATTGTTTGATCAGTTGGAAGGTTCACGGTACTTCTCGAAGATAGATTTAAGGTCAGGATGTCATCATCTCAGGATTAAGGAAGAAGACATTCCCATGACAACTTTCAAGACTAGGTATGGACACTTTGAGTTTCTGGTGATGCTGTTTAGATTGACAAACGCTCCCGCAGCCTTCATGGATTTGATGAATAGGATATTCAAGCCTTATTTGGATCAGTTCATGATTGTGTTCATCGACGACATTTTGGTCTATTCTAAAACTTGGGAGGAGTATGAGCAACATCTCAAAATCATGCTTCAGACTCTGCGGGAGCATCAGTTGTATGCCAAAAAGGAAAAGTGTGAGTTCTAGTTAATAGAGGTCAAATTTCTAGGTCATGTCATCTTCGAGCATGGTATTTTGGTGGATCCATCTAAGATAGAAGCCATAATGGAATAGGAACGACCGAGGAGTGTGGTAGAAATCAATAGTTTCTTGGGACTTATAAGGTATTATAGGAAATTTGTAAAGGATTTCTAAAAGATAGCAGCACCGTTAACAAGATTGATAAGGAAAAATGTCAGATTCGAGTGGGATAAAGAATGTGAGCTTGCTTTTCAAGAGTTAAAGAATCGGTTGATCTTAGCTGCAGTATTGATCATTCCCAATAGCGATGAGCCATACAAAGTTTACACAGATGTGTTAGGACATGGACTTAGGTGCGTATTGATGCAGCAAAGACGTGTGATGGCGTACGGATCGAGATAACTACAACCTCATGAGTGAAATTACCCTACTCATGACTTAGAGCTCGCAGCAGTGATTAAGATTTGGAGATGTTATTTGTATGGGGCGACATTTCAGGTTTTCTCTAACCACAAAAGCTTGAAGTATTTGTTTACTCAGAGGGATTTGAACTTGAGGCAGCAAAGGTGGATGGAATACATAGAGGATTATGATTTCGCGCTGCAGTATCATCCCTGGAAAGCTAATGTAGTCGTGGATGCGCTTAG
>CAMOHE010044697.1:0-14529 GCA_946598075.1 Artocarpus hirsutus
TTAATTTCACATTTAATTATTTATTCGTTGATTGTTCCAGTTCATTTTTATATGTTTATTTGATTATGCAAATTCTTTTAAAGTTGAATAATTTTTAAATATAGTCCTACTGAGCCTTTCGCTCACATTTTATCTGTTTTAAAATCTTAACCTTAGGTGGATATCAGCATATGTTTGGAGAAGAGTCCGCCGACCGGACTTACGATCAGTAGAAGTACTTGGTAGGCTAAATTACCATTCAAGGCATGTAAGACTTTAACTTTTCTTTTATCCTGGACTGTGGTTGTATCATAATATTGTCAGTACTATATGTGTGTGCACAATATGTGGGCTAGTGGGACTCATACGCGTTCCACCCCATATTTAATTATTTTAATGTTATTTCTATTTGTTTAATCATTATGATGATTTATTTATTTCTTTAACTTTTCTATTCAAACGATTTTAAAATTATCACCTTTTTATTTAAAAATTTTATTCTAAAACCCTATTTTAACCAAATCTTTACTTAATTAATTTAATTAAACCACCACGTCACCTCCCGTACTCCGGGGCGTGACATATCGGCTAGTAACTATATAGAAACTGACAATAACCGTGATGGTGTTATGCCCCAGAGTACGGGAGGTGACGTGATAGTTTGATTAAGTTAATCAAATGGAAATTTTGTAAAACATGGGTTTAAGAATTAAGGAATTTATTTATAAAAATGTAAAAATTTTAAAACCTTTTATTTAAAGCCAACAATTATAATATTTGAACAAAAAAAAGGATAACAAAATAAGCAATAAGGAAATAATAAAAATAATAAAAATATGATGTGAGGCGAGAATGGGTCCTATTGACCCACATCTTGTGCACACACATAGTACTGACAATATCAAATTACAACCACAGTCTAAAATAAAAGAGAAAGTTAAGATTATACATGCCTTGAATTATTTGTACTACAACCTACGCAAATCTTCTACTGGTCGTAAGTCCGATCAATGGACTCTTCTTCGATCCTAAACTGATATCTACCTAGAGGGAAAAGATTTTAAAACAAATAAAATGTGAGCGAAAGGCCCAATAGGAGTATATTTTTAAAACATTTTAATTTTTAAAGAAATTTCATTATTCAAATAAACATGTAGAAAACGAGCTAGAATAAATAAAGAAATAGATGAAAATTTAATAAAAGTTTATCTTACCAAAACAGTTTAATTGGTCGACCAGAAAGAATACCATTTTCTTTTCCTGGGCAAACCATATGTAAATCACCACCCTAGTGGCCCAACTAGGTTCCGGGACCAACCCCCAAGGTCGCGCACTATACAACCCGATCTCTGATATGACATCATGCCCCAATATATATATATATATATGTGCATATCTTTCTATAATTATTAAAATCTCTTTTTACCAAATATAATTATTTACATTCATTATGAGGTTTATTATGAAAAACACCTCAATTCTACTGTTTATATAGCCATTCAATAAAATCCTCTTTCAATTAGTTATTGAAAACATTTCGATAAAAATTCCTTTTTGGCCAAAATCATTTTAAAACCAGGTTACCAAGAAAGAAGGGTAGAGGTCTTACCTCGATACTCGTGCTAGTGCCCCACACTGAAATTTCAGTCCGCTATATGTTAGCTCCACGGATCCACGAACAACCCTAAATATATAAATTACATCCATTAGTATCTAACTTGAGATATCCTATGTTACTAAACTATCTCATGGTGCCCTAGTGTGCCATTTGGGTTTATAAAATTATACTATATTGTTAAAATCTAAATCGAGATTCAAAACGGTGAATACGAGTGAAAAATAACAAAATCTCACTATGTCCGTTCGGCCTGTCGGTCCCCTGGTTCGACCAGTTGAACTGTATAGTTTGGCCTATTGGAAAACCTGCTCCGGTTGGCCAAACTTTCTAGGTTCGGCCTGCCGAACCCTTTGAATCTAGCCTGCCGATCTGAAAAAATTCTAAAATTTTCCAAGCATGGGATTTTACCTCCTAGACCCAAATCTCAAATTTCAACTTGTTTTCTCAATTCTCAAGCATGGGTAATGATCATAATTGATAGAAAAACATAGTAGATTACTTTTTAATGCTTTAAAACAAGTTTTTAAACAAAATTTTTGAAAAAATCCAAAAATAGAGAAAAATAGAAAAAATAAAAATCTTGATTTAAATCTGTTTTTATCAAACAAAGTTTGTATTCTAGTTATTCTAAGTTCCTCTAACCTAGATTAAAGGTTTTCTAAGCTTGGAAAAGCTTAGATTTCAAAATACCAAGAAAAATTTAAAATTGAAAAAGTTTTGAAAATTTAAAAACTAACCTTAAATTAAGCTTTGAATCATGTTTCAGTTGCTCAATCATGTTCTTGAGCCTCTATTCCTCGAAACCAAAGCTTGAGCATGAATTTTTTGATTCAAAATTTAAGAGAAAGAAGGAGAGGCTGAGAGAGGAGAGCGAGACACAGGAAGGAGAGTGAGAAAGAGAGATTGAGTGAGTGAGAGAGAGTGGAGGAATAAATAAAGAGAGGGAGAGGCTGGTAACTGCACAAAACCTTGTGCAGCAGCACATTGGTTTCAAATAGAGCTTATTCAGTATTTGTCAAATTGTTTTGTCTCAAAATTCAAAATAACAAATAAAATAATTTACAGTAATTAAAAATCAATAAAATAATAAAAAACAACATAAATTTTATAAATTCCACTAAATGTTCAAGTTGAGTTTAAAATACTCATTATGACACACTAATTCACCATTTTATTTACTAATAACATTTAATTAATTTTGAGGTGTTATAGACAGTGTTTGCGATATAAACTAGATATTGGTCAGCAATTATGATTGATACCAAGGTATATTTGGAATACTAAATATAATGTAATGATGTAGCTATAGCATTCTCTTCAAATACCTCTTTTTTATGGTATTAATCAATTCAAACTTTATTTTTGTACTATTTGTGTAAAGAGCCTTTTTTACTTTGCTATTGCACCAACCTGTTTGTCGGCATGAAAAGCTATCTCTTTCGTTTTTCTTCTTCTTTATTTTTTGTTGAAAAAAATGTTAGTTCAAAAAGAAGCAAATAAAGAAAAATGGATACTATGAATCTATTTGATATTGCTTTTAGAGGTTTCTTTTATCTTATATAACCACATGTAATTACTTACAGCAAATTAAGGTTTTCGATAATGTTGGGGTGTGATTTGGTTAGGCCCAAATCATTCATTAAGGAGTTCAGACCTTAGCCTAGAACAAATCGAGCCCAGCTTAAGTGTTTGATTCGAGGCTGTTTGATAAAAGAAGCATAGTTTGACTAGCACCTAAGTGGTTTAAGACTTTAATTGATTTGATGGTATCAATTGATTCCATCAATTACAAACTGGCCACGACTTTCATTTACAAGCATTTATTGTTGATGTAGGTTTTCTCTTTAGTATTGACTTGATAGAACTGGTGCATAAAACTTAAACAATTACAAGAGGGAACACGTCAAGCCACAAGTTGAGATGTGGGAGAAGCCCGATTCATATGGCCAATCAGAGGTTGACATGTGTCCTACTACTGTATGCATGATTACCCCCATTTTTTCCATTAGTTTGAGGCCACGATCTCATGTGATCTCCTACATAAAGGGATTAACGGCTTCATGAAGAGATACAAAAAGAATCCTATAGAAACTCTATAGAAATATTCCTAAACCTCTCATTAAATTTCCTTTCTTAACGACTTGTAATATGTACACAATTTACCCATCATAGTGAAGAACAGTGGACGCAGCTCTTATTATAGATTGAACCACTATAAAATTCCTGTGTGTGGTATCATCTACTTTTCCAATACTGTTAGATTTTTCTAGCTTTGTTTTAACTTGTTTTCTATAATTATTTTAATGGTGCACTTTGAAGTTAAACAGATCCTAATAATGGTGATTTGAGGGCCTAAATTATTGAGTGATATGTCCTAAATTGATCAAACACCTTTATATTTAATTGTAAATCTAACGTCTATAGTTTGGTGTCCATCATAGGGCCTTCAGATCGCCAACTCGAGGATCTTTAAACTTCATAACCAGAAATTGCAGACAATGCAGACGACCAGAACACACCCAAAATTTAGAATGAGGAGACTCAAACTATTCCCCAAGAAAACCAACAAATGGATGCCCTTGCAGTTGAGGTGGAAACATTAAAGAAGCTACTTTGTGTGCAAACAACGTGTTCCCAGGAACGCGACAGATGAATGGAACAAGTCAATGGTGAGAACACGGCTCTTAGAATCCAAATCAATTACCAAAACTCCCAGTTGACAACCTACTCGTATTATTATCCATACTATGGATACTCAATATTCCTTGCCACGACAACAGCACAATGGTAGTTCTAGACACCACAGCCTAGTAGACAACATCCCTCATTCAGCCCTATTAGGGGAATGCAACCCTTGTTCACTACTCCAGCACCTGCGCCAACAATTACAACCATGGCAACACTAGCACTGATGACTGCAGCGAGTGCTTAGTGTGACATGAGTGGACCAAACCCCCAAACACCTAGGGAACGAGAAGAAAATGTTGAGCGAACTACTTAAGTAGAGGCTACATAGGCACCAACCTTGTTGACCCTTGAAGCCATCCAACAAATGATGAAGTAGATGATTGACTAGTGTACTAAATTAGTTGAAGAAAAAATCAACCAAAGAGTTTCTAAGGCTACAAGCAAGACCCTAGCGCTAGACGACATCTCAAGAAACATTCGAGAGACTCCATTCACAGTGAGAATCACTTTTGTTGTCCCTCCCAAATACGGCAATCTTGTGTTCACACGCTTCAATGGAACCTCCGACCTAAAAGATGACCTCCTACAATATTAAAACGTCGTTAGTGCAACCAACACTTAAAACTTGATTCCAGATGAGATGATTTACAAACTATCGACACAGAGTTTGAAGGGACCAGTCCTTCGATGGTCCAGTAACCTGCTTGTTGGAATGATAGACAACTTTGAAGAATTGACAGATTCCTTTGTCAAAGCTTACTTAGTGCATATCAATACAAGCAAGATGACCAAAGACACTTGGTCGGCAATTCAAAGCCTAAGAGAATCGCTACATGCTTATATAAAATGGTTTAGCAAAGCTATCATGAAAATTTTAGAGCTAGAGGATGGAACGGCCCGAGAAGCTTTAAAGAAAGGACTCTTACACAAGTCCTCATTTAAGAGCACCATCTGCTCAAATTACCCTCAAAGCATCCAAGAGGCATTGAATAGAGCCAAGAGATGGATTGATCTCAAAGAAGAAAACAAACGGTGTGAACAAGAACTCACGAGATATAGAGAGCAAAATAGGAAAGTCAAGAGACAGCTGAAGGCTCGACTAGATCAAAGAGGACAGATGAGGACACCATGAAGAAGGGAATGGAGAAAGGAAGAAGAACGAAAGCCACAAGGGGGAATAGGCCACTATCACCACCAAAGTATGCCTTGAACATATCCCCAACCAAGCTGATTGCACGGCTAGAAGGAAAGGATTATGTTGTTAAACATGTATGCCCTAAGGAGTAAAAATGTAATATGTTTTTGGAGACATTTTTATCAATAAAGAGTTTATTTATTATTCATATACCAAAATGTTGTCTTTTTTATGTTCATATTTATTGAATGTATGATAAGCAAACAAAAGTCTGAGACTGTCAGTCTAAACCTTTAAGAATTGGGCATATGATGGATAGATTATGCGAAAGACATGATTCGAAAGGTGATGGTCTAAATCATAAGATTCACTATCAAGAGAGTAAAGTTAGGCACTTTATTCATGCAAAAATTGTTATGTTCTGTATATCCCTAATAGGAGATGGTTTGTCTTGGCCATCGGAGGTAGACTCCGTGAATAGAAACATTGATACATTCTCATAGTTGACGATGTGTTAGATCAGGACATAAAGTGAATTTATTTAGATTAATAATTCTATCTTAGCAAATCAATTCACTTTAGACAATCATATGTGTTCTATCTTAATCCTAAGATGAATAATGGGCCCGTTGTCTTGACTTATGCCTTTTGATGTACCAAAAGGTGACATCCACATTTTATGTTGGTACGCATGCTGGTATGTTGGAGGCATGACTCTTGATAGCATAGACCTGTTATTCATAGATATGGAATTTAAAGCTCCTCTTTAGGAGTAGTTGATATCCCCTTATATGTGTTATCTTGTAATTGGAAAAACTAGAGCACTCAACCATTTGGATACATAGGTGTAACCGAATAGTATGCTATCATTGGATGGTAAGTTTTTTGATGGTGAGATAATGGAATGTAAGATAAAAATAATCAGGATGGTAAGATAGAATTTATCCTTAAGCCAATTATGGATGATCCTATGGGGATACAATATATTATGATATGTCATAAAGACTTACTTATACAGGCATTGTAATTCTATATAGTTCGAGGGTGCAACTTTAAGCTTTTAATGGAGTAGCATTAAAGTTGATAATTATGAAAGGTATATATGAGATATTGGGTTACATAATTATCGGGAGCTTGAACTACATAGATCCATCAGGTCGCCTTTGCTAACTCATAAAGAATCCAGTAATGATATGACGTGCTTTTAATAATTGGTGACTTGTGTCAAATTATCAGATTGGTTGAAAATTTGATAGGATTTAAAAATTTATGTATGTTTATCATTTTAATTAATTTTGTGAAAATTAATTTAAGATAAACTTGTTGAATTATCAGGATCAGATAATTCATGTCTGTTTATCAATTGGATTAATTTTGAATAAATTAATTCAAGATAAACTTGTTGAATTATCAAGAATATTTATTTTCCTAGAGATTATCTAAATATGACTATGTTAATCAAATAACTTCTCTATTAGGTTATTTAAATTAAACTGAGGCTCCATCCCAAGAATCTTGGGTGAAAAATAAAGATTTGTAGTAATCATTTATCGCAAGTTTGGTAGGTCGACCTTTAAGTTTGGCCTGCCCATGGAGTATGTTCGGTAGCCCGATTTGCCAATTTGGCCTGCTAACTGAACGATTTCTAATCACGTATTTTTGGACACGATTCTTTATCTAATATTGATTCTAATTCAAATTTTTGAGGCCTTATTTGATAAGGACTGACCCTTGGGCCTAACCTCAATAAAAAAAGGAGTGAGACTTATTGTTATTTAGATTAGTTAAGAAATCTAGAGTGAGACTCTGCTGGTGAGACCCTAAAACTCTCTAGAAAGATGTTCTTCACAAATCATGAACTTTAGTTTTGGGTATTTCTCAATTGGTTGTAAGAAGAGTCACCTGGTAGAAGAGCTATACAAGTATGCCCACACACACACCAGTCGTGGATAGAGAATAGTAAAGAAGATCAGTTGGTTAAGGCTCTTTTAGAATGTTACTTCTCTTCATGGATATTGGAGCTTTTCAGCAAACAAGGTTAGTAAGATCTGGTTAATTTATGCATATATCGTGTTAAACTTATGTTTTAGAAAATACCCTAGTATAAAAAATTTTTAAAATTCTGTTGCATACTATTTTTTCAAAAATTGGTATCAGAGACATGGTTTTTACATAAATCTGCAAGTCTGTGATCATGTTATAGGTATAAATTATGTGATATTGATCTCTTCTATGCTTGAATATTGATTTTTAGAGAGTGGGCACTCTAGGGTTTCTATGTATTTATATATTGACATGGATTATATAGTGAATGTTTATTAATTAATTATGGTTGATTAAATTATTATTTAATTATTAATTAATTAATTTATTTATGTCGGTGATACCCAAAGGGAACGAGGGGAGGTTTGTTTTATAGTCCACAAGAAAAGAAGGTATTTGTATCGACAAATGCCACTTTTCTCAAGAATGATTATATGACAAACTATAAACCTCATAGCAAAGTTGTACTTGAAAAGTTGCTTTCTAATCAGATCGAACCATAATCGACAACTGTTGTTAAGGAGAAAATGAGGAGACCATATCTCCATATCAGAATGTCATACCACCTCGACGTAGTGGGAGGGTTGTAGGACCATCTGCTCACTACAAGAAAATTGGAGAAGCACATGTTGCTATCTTTGATAATGGTGAGGATGATCCATTGACATATTATCATGCAATGGAAGATTCTAAGGAGAAATAGCTAGAGGCTTTAAACCTTGAAATGGAGTCCATCTACTCTAATTTAGTATGGGAACTTGTAGATCTACCTAAAGGGATAAAACTCATAGGGTGCAAATAGATCTATAAGAAGAAAAGAGGAGTAGATGGGAAAGTTAAGACTTTCAAAGCTAGGCTTGTGGCAAAGGGTTATACTCAAAAGGAGGGAGTTGACTATGAAGAAACTTTCTTGCCCGTAGCTATGCTTAAATCTATTCGGATTTTTTTATCCATTGCTACATGTCTTGATTATGAGATATGGCAAATAGATGTCAAGACTGCCTTTTTGAATGGTTATCTTGAGGTAAGCATCTGTATAGTGAAACCATAAGAGTTTGTACTCAAAGGTTAAGAGCAAAAATTTTGCAAGTTACAAAGGTCCATTTATAGACTTAAGCAAGCTTCAAGATCTTGGAACTTAAGATTTGATGGGCGATCAAGTCTTATGGTTTCGATTAAATTATTAATGAACCTTATGTCAAGAATAAAAGTTTACAAGTTGCAAAGGTCCATCCATGGACTTAAGCAAGCTTCAAGATCTTGGAACTTGAGATTTGTTAAGGCGATCAAGTCTTATGGTTTCGATCAAAATATTGATGAACTTTGTGTGTACAAGTACATCAAAGATAAGAAGGTGGTCTTCTTGGTTCTTTAAATTAATGATATCCTACTCATTGGAAATGATGTAAAGATATTATATAATGTAAAGAAATGGCTCACCAACCAATTGCAAATGAAACATTTGGGAAAGGTAAGTTATATTCTTAGAATCCAACTCATAAGAGATCGGAAGAACAAATAGTTGGCGCTGTCTTAGGCATCGTATATCGATAAGGTACTTATCAGATTTTTGATGCAAAACTTTAAGAAAGGTAATTTACCTATATGTCATGGAGTTTATCTTTCAAAAAAGCAGTGTCCTAAGACACCTCAAGAGAAAGAAAACTTGAGACCGGTGCCCTGTGCATCTAGAGTGGGAAGTCTAATGCATGCCATGTTGTGCATGATAAGACTTAGAAAATGCACTTTTATTAACGTTAAAATCAATCATTTTGCATTAATATTTTTCATCAAACTCCTCAATTATAGCAATTTAGTGATAAACAGTGTTTAATGTCCTAGTGTGAAAATGTGTTTAAAAATGTGTTTTTATGTTTAATAATATTTTTGGTAATTTTTAGAGTCGTTTCGGTGTGTTACAGAAGTGTTTAGTTTGTAAATAATGAAAACTGTAAAAATAATGTTGTGTGATTTTATTTTGAGTCTTAATGTGTTTAATAGTGTGTTTTAAGTTTGTAAATATGTCCTACTATATATTTTTAGTAATTTCTAAAAGTATTTTCAATTCATAAAAATCATATTTGTGCTAAACCAAAAAAGACTGGAAATTTTAAAAGTTTTTATCTATTTTTAATTAATTTTGTGTGTTTTAATGTAAAATAAATATTTTCAATATTTTTGTAAATATTATGCTTGTAAAATAATTAATTTTAGTGTTTTTGTGAATTTTAGATTTAAAATATGGAGGAAAAACGGAGCAAAAAGGCACAAAAAGGGACAAAATCGGACATCAAATGCATAAAAAAATATTAAAAATTCAATTTTGTATATGGAGGACACGTGGTGAAACAAGGAGCATCTGATGAACTACCTAAACGATCATGACTGTCTGAAGAAGAGGACGCGTGTCAGCACATCATCCATTATGTCAGTGAGTCTCAGTAGTGTGGTCCATGTGTCGATTAGTGATTTGCGCGTGCATCACACGCGCCAACAGCTTTCACGCACGTCAGAGAGTGCTTTAGGCTACGTCGGATCGTGTGCGGGCATCTTCACAAGTGTGTGTCTTTCCAGCTATTGGATTGGATGACTTTGACCGATTTGACGATTCACATTTGCAGTCCCATTGGTCCCACTAGGCCCATTTTATTCAGCGATTACAGCCCATTAGATCATGCTTTCAATGGCCATGATCAGCCTATTTCAATACTGCCAGCTGCCAAGAAGCAGCGGATTTCAAATGAATTCTCAAATAATGAAGAAGGGAATCTCACGTGAAAAAAAAGGGAAAATTTTGGATATTTTGATCTGAATTTTTCAACAAAGCTACCGTAAAAAAATTATAAAAAAATAGATGAATAGTAGTTTTTAGACTCTATAAATACCAGGCCTTTGATGCCCAGTTCTGCAATGCCTCCTCTATGTAGTGAAAAACACTGCTGCATAAATAGTTAGTCTTTTAAATTTTCGTTTTTATTTTAGTTTTTAGTCCAGTTTCTTGTAAAATATTTTGTAGTTTATGTTTTAAAAATTATGCCCAATAATATCAGTAGTACATTATTAATTATGTCTTTCTAAAATTCTTTTTAGCTGAGGGGAGAGAGGAAAATTCTTGCAAAATTACCTCAAATATTTTTAGTTTTTCTTAGTTTTTTAAGCAGTTGTAATGCCAAAATATTTTCTTAGAAAACTTAAGATTTCAATATTTTCTTAGCTATAACTCTACCAAAATTACGGTTTTGATTTATCGACGACATAGACTAGCACAGATAATGCTTGGAAGGACCTTGATTACTCGTAGACACAGAATGGCTCAGTAAATGCTTAACTTACTATCTTGGTTGTTATTTTAGTTAAGTTACGTTGAAATGTTGCCTATTTATTATGTCACTTTTTGCTACATTATAGACATGAAATAGCACAATAAACGCTTAGTAACTCTTGATTTATTGTCGATATAGGATGACATAGTGTATACTTAAACCAACTAATAAATAAAAAGAAAAACTAACATATATTTAAGATAATTGTCAGAATGAAACCTTTAAACCTCAGCCTTGTTATTATTGTTGTTTTATTTCTTTGAATTGTCGTCGTTGCTTTGCTTAAGTTATTTTAAATTATCTGCACTTATTGTTAAAGTTCCATTTTAATTTTGTTTACATTTTTTGTTATTAAAGTTCCAAATTATCAAAAACAAAGTACGAACAATGCTGTAAAAATGTGTAAATATTGTAAATATATTCTGTGAATAATAAATATTAATCCTTAAATTTTTCAGCTTAAATAAAAAGAAAAAGTTAATATAATATATGCACTAGAACTGAATAAATCCTTCCCTATGGGTTCGACCTCGGATTCACTGAGTAAATATTACTTGAGACAATCTTATACTTAGGGTTAATTTAGAATGCGTTAATAGACGTGAGATCAGTGTACAAGACCTAACATTTGCTATGCAGTAGGTATAGTCAATCAATATCATTCCAATCTAGGATTAGATCATTGGGTGGTGATTAAGCACATTCTCAAGTATCTCAGGAGAACAAGAAACTATATGTTGGTATATTCTTGTGAGAATTTGATTCCCACTGGATACAATGATTTTAATTCTCAATCAGACAAAGACACACATAAATCTATGTCTGGATCAGTGTTTACTTTTAGTGGTGGAGCCATAGTTTGGAGAAGCATCAAAAGATCATGTATTACTGATTCAACTATAGAAGCTGAATATGTGGCTATTTGTGAAGCAACTAAAAAGCTTTTTGGCTTTGTAAGTTCTTAAATGATCTGGAAGCGTTCCAAGCATGGATAAACCACTCACACTGTATTATGATAATAGTGGTGTAGTGGCAAATTCAAGAGAACCCATAAGCCACAAAAGAGGAAAGCATATAGAGCTAAAATATTATTTGATCAAAGAGATAGTACATTAAGGCAATGTGAAAGTTGTGAAGATAATGTTGGATAAAAACCTTGCCAACCCATTCACTAAGACATTACCTGCAAAGAGCTTTGAGGGACACTTGGAAGGCTTAGGTCTTAGAGACATGTCTCACTTGCTTTAGGGCAGTGGGAGATTGTTGGGTTTGATGCCCTATAAGCTATAACATTGTACATATTGTTAATAAATAAATAAAGTAACATTTATAATTATTTTGGTTGTTTATATGTATTATGAATACTTTATAAACATCAAGAAAGTTTCATGATTATTTATGTGGCTATAAATTTAGCATATAAGTGTTATATGTTTAGGGATAAAATTTGTAGATAATAATCTAAAAAGTCCATGATAATTAATTAAAGTTTAGGATCTTCAATTATATATTACAAGTATGGTCCAATCTCATTTAGAATGGAATAGTCTTACCCAGGCTATCAATGTAGAGACATCGTATTAGAGGTATTTTATATAATGAGATTATATAGGATTAGACCAAATAAATTATAAATATCTAATAATCATCCATTACAAATAAAGTATTCAAATTTATCACTATGATGATTATATATTTGATAGTCTGAATCCTAAGTATTTATTAGACTCCTATTTATGGCATTATGTTTTTTGACTTGCATGATAAGATTTGTCTTCATACAGATAATAACTTAGCATCTTAGAAATGTAATGTAATAAATAACCGGGAATAATATTATATAGATATAGAATCCATTCCTTCCTTATGGAAGTTAGAAAAATAGTCCTCTTAAGTTTTGATTCGAGGTTTGAACAGTAGAACGCTTGTTCATAATAAGATTATGAATTAACAGTTCATTAGAGAGTTAATTGAATTTAAGGATAAAAAAATAATATGAGAGGTGAACAAAAATTGAACCTAGCTCTTATTATGAACTATTTATGGAGGACTGACTTATATGTAATGATTATATCAATGGACTACTCGCTAATTATTTTTGAGGAATTTTCACTATAATCTCAAGAGCTTAGTTTCAGGTTTTTAGTGGAGTAACACTGAAACTAATAAATTTGGCACATTAATTAAGGAGTTTAATTAATTGTCAAATTTATTGGAGCTTGGGTTATGGGTTCATAGGTCCCCACTACCACCTCTGTAACATTGTGTTGGATTTAATACATAAAATGAGTTATATATATTTAATTTAGAACTATTGAATTCTAAATTAAATATTTTACATTTAAGATATTAATGTGATACAGAAAAATGTTCTCTATGACACATAATATAATGTGATAAATGTTGTCACATTTAATTGAGCATTAGTTAATTAATCAATTTAAAATCTATTCTTAAATAAATGTGATTTATTTTTGAATTTTAATATATATATATATATATAAGATTTTATTAATAATATATGTGTGTGTGTATATATATATATATATTAAGTAAACAAAATATTCGATTACATTGTTTTTTAATATAAACTTATATATATATTTATAAAAATGTTAAAGTACATGATTCGATAAAAAAAAGGGTTAAACCAAATCAAAAACAATATATATATATATATATAGTTAAAGAATTATGTACTAGATTCAGTTTTAAAAATAAAATAAACAAAATGGGATAAGGAATGTAGAGTATATCTGTAACACCCCGAAGTTAATTAAATGTAATTAAAATGCTAAATGGTGAGTTAGTGTGCCATGATGAGTGTTTTGAACTTAATTTGATTATTTTGTGAAAATTAAGAAACCTTGTATTAAATTACTCTTTTAGTGATTTTAATTATTCTAAGTTGTTTTTAATTGTTAATTTAATTTTCAATGAAACAATTTAATTTGAAAAACAGTGTATTATTGCACACAGTCCTGTGCAACTACTTTTTTTCTTTTTCTATTTCTTTCATCCTTCTCTCTCTTCCCCTCATTTTTCACTCTCACTCACTCTCCTCTCCCGCTCGTTCTCTCTCTCTCGGATTACTCTCTCCCTCCTTTTTTCTCTCAAAAATTTTTTGAAACAAATTTTGTTTTTAAGCTTCGGGTTAGAAGATTGAAGGCTCAGGAGCAAGATTCAACAACAAAAACATCGTTTTCAAGCTTCGATTCGAGGTTAGTTTTTAAAATTCAAAAGTTTTTCAATTTTTCAAATTTTCTTGTATTTTGAAATCTAAGAGTTTTTAAGCCTAGAAAAGCTTTAATCTAAGTTATATGGACTTAGATTAGCTAGAATGCAAACTTTATTTCATCAAAAATGGATTGAAATCAAGATTTTTCATTTTTCCTCTATTTTCTCTATTTTTGGATTTTTGACGAAATCTTGTTTAAAACGTATTTTAAACCATTAAAAAGTGTTCTATTATGATTTTCTATTGTTTATGATGATTATCCATGCGTGAGAATTGAGGAAACAGGTTAGATTTGAAGATTTGAAATTCGGGATGCCGAGACCCGTACGTGGAAAATTCTGGAATTTTTCCAGATCAACAGGCCGAACTTCGTGTTCGGTAGGCCGGATTCAAAGGATCGGCAGGCCGGATTCATCCGACTGATAGGCCGAACCTGGAGATGTTCGGCCGACCGAACCTGCTCTTTCGGCAGGCCAAACTGTGCAGTTCGGCAGGCCGAACCAGG
>CAMOHE010044697.1:14549-30400 GCA_946598075.1 Artocarpus hirsutus
TCCTTAAATTATTCTACTTAAACAAATTTTAAAATTATCACTTTTTAATTATAAATTCGAATTTCAAAACCATGTTTTTAACTAAATCTTTATTTAATTAACTTAATTAAACCACCACGTCATCTCCCGTACTCCGGGGCGTGACAGAATGGTATCAGAGCTCAAGGTTATGAACCTTGGGAATTGTGCACACATAGGTACGACAATGGAATACCACTGACAGTCCAAATTTTATTTTCAGAAGTGAGAGAATGGCACCTAGACGTCGTTCGACAGCGGATGCCGCGTTTGGAAATGATGAGGGCATGATGAGGGCTATGTTTACTGCATTCTGGTAGATGGCAGCAAGGGTAAGACCTGATGATTCCGAGGCTAATCGTCGGCATACGTACTTTAAGGAATTTTGACATGCGTCAGTACCGACCTTTGATGGAACTGGGGACCCGCAGGTGGCAGAATATTGGTTAGATTTGATCATGAAGCAATTGGATACGCTTGGTGTGCCAGCGGAGTATCGCGTGGAATTCACAGCATATAAGTTTGAAGGTGGTGCTAATACCTGGTGGAAGTAGGTAAAGCGTCTAGAAAACAATGGTGACATTGATTGGGACAGGTTTGAGGAGCTATTCTATGACAGGTATTTTTCTCAAGGATACAGGGACCAAAAGGCGGCGTAATTCTATAGGTTGCAGCAGGACGATATGTCAGTTCGGGAATATGAGGCGAAGTTCAATGAATTGGCTAGGTTTGCTCCCTTAGTAGTGGCATCGGAGTGTGAAAGGTGTATCAAATTTCAGGAAGGACTTAAGGCTCCTATTCGACGACAGATAGTTGCCCTACGACTCCGAAACTTTGGAGAGCTTGTGTCATCGGCAATATCAGTGGAGAATGATTATGCACAGTATTGTGAGAATCGAGCTCAGGCATCAGGAGGACCACAGAGGAGCGGTTGGAGGAGCGTCAGCAGTCGACCGACTTCAGGAAAGAGCAAGCAAGGTGGCGTGAACAGCGGCAGCAGCAATTCATCTAGCAGCGGGCGTAGCAACCCCTACAGCTTTCACTGTCATTATTGCCAGCAGCCAGGACACATCAAGAGGAATTGCCCGATCAGGAGTGCTCGCTTAGGACTTCAGACCGGAGAAGGAGCTAGTCGTTTGCCTCAGCTTCAGACTCTACCTCAACCGCAGCAGTATCCTTAGCTTCCATTCCATCAGTTATCTCCTCAGCAACTGTCACATCCAGCGCAAGGACATCAGCAACAGAGTTTTCAGCGTAATGTCCCTCAGTATCGAGCGTCGAGTACAGCTAGTGTGCAGTCGCCATCATCGCAGCAGTATCGGCCAGTTAATCTAGGAACTAGTAATGTGGGCAGAGGCAAAGGAACAGCTCTAGTGCAGATTCATACGATGACGTCAGGAAGTTCAGATGCCCAGACCAATCATGTAGTTGTTGATGGTATGATCATGGTTTCTCAGTCTTTAGCACACGTGTTATTTGATACTGGTGCCACTCATTCTCTCATTTCGAGCTCTTTTGTACATGCCTTGGGACTAGAAATAGAAGAGTTTGATGAACCCTTAGTCATAGCTTCACCCTTGGGGCGGGTGTGTGTGAATAATATTTGTAAAGCTTGTAAAATAAAGATCGGGGATGTGATTTTGAAAAGTGATTTGATTGTAATCCCCATGAGAACCTATGATGTAATCTTAGGGATGGACTGGTTGTCCAGATACAGTGTAGTAATGGACTGCCAACTCAAGAAAGTGACCCTAGTGTCTGATAGGGGGACGGTAATCACCTACCAGGGTGGTGGTGATCGACTAATGAGTGAGCGTCGTGTTAGGGCATGTCTCGGAGGGTGAAAGAACGCAGCTTGTTATGCTATCTTCATGGATTTGGAAGAAGAGCCCAGTGTTTTGAGAAGATGTGCAGTAATTCCAGTAATAAATGAGTTTGAGGATGTCTTCCCTGACGAGCTACCGGATTACCACTGCATCGGGAGATCGAGTTTGGTATCGAATTATTTTCGGGAACAGCATCGATTTCTATAGCACCTTATCGGATGGCGCCGGCAGAGATGAAAGAACTCAGGAAGTAACTTCAGGAACTTACTGATAAGGGATACATTCAGAATAGTACATCACCGTGGGGAGCACCGGTCTTGTTCGCCAATAAGCATGATGGAACTCTCAGGTTGTGCATAGATTACCGGCAGTTGAATCGAGTCACAGTGAAGAACAAGTATCCATTACCCAGGATTGATGAGTTATTTGACCAGTTGGGAGGTTCGCGGTACTTCTCGAAGATAGACTTGAGGTCAGGATATCATCAGCTCAGGATTAAGGAAGAGGATATTCCTAAGACAGCATTCAGAACCCAGTATGGACATTTTGAGTTTTTGGTAATGTCGTTTGGATTGACGAACGCTCCGATAGCTTTCATGGATTTGATGAACAGGATATTCAGGCCTTACTTAGATCAGTTCGTGATTGTGTTTATCGACGACATCTTGATTTACTCTAAAACTTGGGAGGAGCATGAGCAGTATCTCAGGATCGTGCTTCAAACTCTGCGGGAACATCAGTTGTATGCCAAGAAAGAAAAGTGTAAGTTTTGGTTGACAGAGGTCAAATTTCTGGGTCATGTCATTTCAGAGCGTGGTATCTCAGTGGATCCATCAAAGATCGAAGCCATAGTGGATTGGGAACGACCGAGGAATGTGGCAGAGATCCGCAACTTTTTAGGACTTGCAGGATATTATAGGAAATTCGTGAAAGACTTCTCGAAGATAGCAGCGCCGTTGACAAGATTGATTAGGAAGAATGTCAAGTTCGAGTGGAATGAAGAATGCGAGTTTGCTTTTCAAGAATTGAAGAATCGATTGACTTCAGAACCAGTGTTGATTATTCCCAGCAGTGACGAGCCATATGAGGTTTATACGGATGCTTCAGGACGTGGACTTGGATGCGTGTTGATGTAACAAGGACGTGTGGTAGTGTATGGATCGAGACAGTTACGACCTCACGAGCAAAATTATCCCACTCATGATTTAGAGCTCGCGGCAGTGATTCATGCGTTGAAAATTTGGAGATGTTATTTGTTCGGGGCAACATTTCAGGTTTTCTCTGATCACAAGAGTTTAAAGTATCTGTTCACTCAAAGGGATTTGAATTTGAGGTAGCGAAGATGGATTGAATATATGGAAGATTATGATTTTGCATTGCAGTATCACCCTGGGAAAGCTAATGTTGTCACGGATGCGCTTAGTCAAAAATCTTCAGGGATATTGGCATGTTTGGCTCTCGAGGATTGGAAAAGAGATGCGATGGTAAGTGAGTTCAGTCTACAGTATTGCGAGGACTACGATTGTATTTCGGTGTATCATGTGGAGGCGACCCTAGCTCTTGTTCAGATGGTGAAGCAGAACCAGTGGCAAGACCAACATCTTCAGAGAATCTGGACGCAAATTCAGAGCGGAGAACAGTTCAAAGAATGGAGGATACATGCAGATGGATCGTTGTACTTCAGGAAGCGTTTGGCGGTTCCAGCTGTCGCAGAAGTGAAGAAAGCCGTAATGGACGAAGCTCAGAGGTCTCAGTTCGCTATTCATCCCGGGAGTACAAAGATGTATCATGACTTGAAGAGGCACTATTGGTGGAGAGGCATGAAAAAGGACGTTCGAGAATACGTGGCCAAATGTGGGATTTGCCTTCAGGTGAAAGCCGAGCACCAGAAGCCAGCAGGTTAGCTTCAGCCACTTCCTATTCCAGGGTGGAAATGGGAACACGTGACGATGGATTTTCTTACCGGATTGCCAAGGACAAAGCAGCGGCACGATGCGATTTGGGTCATGATCGACAGGTTAACGAAGTCAGCTCATTTCATTCTGTTCAAATCAACGTGTTCGAGGAGGATTCTTGGGGAATTGTATCTGCAGAATATAGAACGATTGCATGGAGTTCCTTTGTCCATCACCTCTGATAGGGATACCAGATTTAATGCCAGGTATTGGAGGAGTTTTCAGGAAGCCATGGGTACAGACTTGAAGTTTAGCATGGCATTTCATCCTCAGACGGACGGACAATCGGAGCGGGTTATTCAAATTCTCGAAGACATGCTACGAGCTTGTACATTGGACTTCGGCGGAAACTGGAAGAAGTACTTGCATCTGGTGGAGTTCGCATACAACAACAGCTGTCAATCGAGTATTGGTATGGCACCGTTCGAGGCATTGTATGGGCGACCGTGTTGATCGCCAGTATGTTAGGCCGAGCCAGAAGATAGGGTTATTCTTGGGCCAGATGAGGTTCGTGATAGTAACAAGAAGATCATCGTGATTCGAGATCGATTGAGAGCAGCTCAGAGTCGACAGAAGAGCTATGCAGATAGAAGACGACGGCCTTTAGAATTCGAGGTTGGAGATTTTGTACTCTTAAAGGTATCTCCTTGCAAAGGTATTTCACGATTTGGAGTAAAAGGAAAACTCGCGCCAAGATATATTGGACCGTTTGAGATTACTCAACGTGTGGGTGTGGTTGCGTATTGACTCAACCTTCCTTCGAAACTTTCGCATGTTCATGACGTATTTCATGTATCGATGCTTCGGAAGTGTCCACCTGAGCAGGAGAAGATCAATTCGTTTCAAGATGTGTAGATTCAGGAAGACACGACATATGAAGAAGTACCAGTTCAAATCATCGATCATAAAGTGATTAGTTTGCGTCGTCATGAGATCTCGTTAGTTAAGGTCATGTGGCAGCATCATGGGGTTGATGAAGCCACTTGGGAATTAGAGTCGAGTATGCGGGAGTTATATCCGCATTTATTTCATTTTTGAATCAATTTGTAAATTTCGAGGACGAAATTTCTTTTAAGGGTGGAGAGTTGTAACACCCCGAAGTTAATTAAAAGTAATTAAAATGCTAAATGGTGAGTTAGTGTGCCATAATGAGTGTTTTGAACTTAATTTGATTATTTTGTGAAAATTAAGAAACCTTGTGTTAATTTACTCTTTTAGTGATTTTAATTATTCTAAGTTGTTTTTAATGTTAATTTAATTTTCAATGAAACAATTTGATTTGAAAAACAATGTATTGTTGCACACAGTCCTATGCAACCACTTTTTCTCTTTTTCTATTTATTTCATCCTTCTCTCTCTTCCCCTCATTTTTCACTCTCACTCTCTCTCCTCTCCCGCTCGTTCTCTCTCTCGGATTAGTCTCTCCCTCCCTTTTTCTCTCTAAAATTTTTTGAAACAAATTTTGTTTTTAAGCTTTGGGTTAAAAGATTGAAGGCTCGGGAGCGAGATTCAACAACAAAAACATCATTTTCAAGCTTCGATTCGAGGTTAGTTTTTAAAATTCAAAAGTTTTTCAATTTTTTAAATTTTCTTGTATTTTGAAATCTAAGAGTTTTTAAGCCTAGAAAAGCTTAAATCTAAGTTAGATGGACTTAGATTAGCTAGAATGCAAACTTTATTTCATCAAAAACGGATTGAAATCAAGATTTTTCATTTTTCCTCTATTTTCTCTATTTTCAGATTTTTGAGGAAATCTTTAAAACTTGTTTTAAACCATTAAAAAGTGTTCTATTATGATTTTCTATTGTTTATGATGATTATCCATGCCTAGGAATTGAGGAAACAGGTTAGATTTAAAGATTTGAAATTCGGGATGCCGAGACCCGTGCGTGGAAAATTCTAGAATTTTTCTAGATCGGCAGGCCGAACTTCGTATTTGGCAGGCCAGATTCAAAGGATCGGCAGGCCGGATTCATCCGACCGGCAGGCCGAACCTGGAGATGTTCGGCCGACCGAACCAGCTCTTCCGGCAGGCCGAACTGTGCAGTTCGGCAGGCCGAACCAGGGTGACCGGCCGGGCGTGGTGCAGTTTTGTGATTTTTCACCTGTTTTAACTGTTTTGAATCCTGATTTAAATTTCAACTTTATATAATGATTTTATAAACCTAAAATGGCACACTAGGATACCATGAGATGATTTAGTGTCATAGGATACCTCGGGTTAGATACTAATGGACTAAGTTACTATGTATTTAGGATTCGTGCGTGGATCCGCGGAGCTAACGTATAGCGGACCGGGATTACGGTGTGGGACACCGACATGGATATCGAGGTAGGACTCCTACCCCTTTTCTTTGGTAGCCCTATTTCAAAATGATTTTGACCAAAAATGGATTTTTATCAAATGTTTTCAATAACTGATTGGGAAATGCTTTTGTTTAAATGTCTTTACAAACGGTGGCTTGAGAAATGTTCATAATGAATATAAATGATTATATTTGGTAAAGAAGAGATTTTATTAATCAAAAGATATATATATGTATATATATATATGTTTGAGTGTATGATGCCATATCAGAGATTAGGTCGTGTAGTGAACGACCTTGGGGGCAGGTCCCGAAACCCAGCTGGGCCACTACGGTGGTGAATTACATATGGTTTGCCTAGAAAAGGAAAATTGTATTCTTTCTGGTTGACCTATTTAAATTGTTTTGGTAAGATTATTTATTTGTTTAATTGTTCCAGCTTGTTTTCTATATATTTATTCGGTTATGCAATTTCTTTTAAAATTGAATAATTTTCAAATATAGTCCTACTGAGCCTTTCGCTCACATTTTTATTTGTTCTAAAAATCTTAACCCTAGGTGGACATCAGCTTAGGATTGGAGAAAAGTCCGCTGACCGGACTTACTATCAGTAGAAGATTGGGTAGGTTAAGATACAATTCAAGGCATGTAAGATTCCTAACTTATTCTTTTACATGGACTGTGGTTGTATTGTAATATTGTCAGTACTATGTGTGTGTGCACAATATGTGGGCCAGTGGGACCCATACGCGTTCCACCCCATATTTAATTGTTTTATGTTATTTTCATTTATTTAATTATCGTAATGGTTTATTTTAATTCCTTAAATTATTCTACTTAAACAAATTTTAAAATTATCACTTTTTAATTATAAATTCGAATTTCAAAACCCTGTTTTTAACTAAATCTTTATTTAATTAACTTAATTAAACCACCACGTCATCTCCCGTACTCCGAGGCGTGACAATATCCCTTCCACATATATGTGATATGGTGGTTATTCTAAATTTAAAGTAAATTGAATAATAACTAACTGCTCATATATAAAGATAAAGATAACAGTTATCTCAATAAATTTTTTACGTAACTTTTATCAAATACTTAGAGAGAAAAATAGTGAGTTCTTCTCTGAAAAAAAAGGTCTATTATCTCATGTGTTAAGTACATAGCAGATCTTGAAAAGTGTGAAGTTAATTCATTTTTACAGTTTGACACCCACTCGTCTTTCCCTTGATGTAGAGGCCTAGCTTAGAAGATCGTGGTATCAAAGAAGAAAGTTAAGATGCCCTGATAGTCTTCAAAAGGTTTGTAAAAATTCTCAAAGCATTCTATTATTAATTAAAATTATATATTTATTCCCAATGAACAAAGTTTTTAGAAAAATTTTGTTTGTCAACGATCCGTTAATTTCGTTGCATTTCATATTTTATTCCAACAATTTGTTGGTAGAAGGAGAGGTGGTTGTACAATTTTGTTTGTTAGGGAAGATCTAGACTCAAGGGCCATGCACAAAGGTGGCTTTTAAATCGACCATGATCCATTGTTGAAGATTGAAGGTGATTTCTCACTCAAAAAAGTGGAGGAGGATTTTTTTGCTTTTCCTTTTCCTTTTCAAATTGGAGAGGAAACAAAAGAGAATTATTAGTATGGAATCATGGATTTTGACAATTAATTTTTGGTAGTTCTTAAGGAGGTAAATGGAAACAACAAAGGAGAGTGGGATGTGCAATTTCTTACCCCATTTTTGAGAGCAAGCACACAATCTACCATTTAGAGGGATGTGGGAAAAAGCTAGTATATTAATTGGTGATGCGGTGAGAGTTTGCTTGTGTTGGTTTTCAAAAATGATTTTGACCAAAATTGCAGTAACGTGGTTAAGATACAGATTGTATATAACAAAAATTTTCTTAAAACTTTTGTAAAACATGTCATAGATTATATTAATTTAATGGTAAATAAATATACATAAACCTTTGCTTACCTGGTTGATGAGAGAAGATCGAAAATCTTTTATCAGAAAAGACGTTCTCTATAAAAGAAACCATTGTCTTTCTTGTCTAGTTTTTAGCACCAGATGGATGAATTTGTAGGTGTGGAA
The DNA here is from genome assembly GCA_946598075.1 of Artocarpus hirsutus. NCBI lineage: Eukaryota > Viridiplantae > Streptophyta > Magnoliopsida > Rosales > Moraceae > Artocarpus > Artocarpus hirsutus. Next base: position 22,753 of record CAMOHE010044697.1, read on the forward strand.
GGAATTAAGGTTTCTAAGGATCACTCTTTATACTTTAGTCTCCGATTTATCTCAACACATAAACACTTGGGATGAAGAATACTTTTTCTTCTCTCTTTATATCTCTACACGCCTATTGCTAGACTTTCTAGTAGAATTTTCTCAGTCTAACCAAGACTCTTAATTATGTGTAGAATGAATAGAGGAGGGATCTGTTTGTAGAGAATGAGAGACCCAATTAATTATGTAAGCTTCATTTATTTTAATTTAAATTTTAAATATTTAATTAAAATAAGATACACAAGTTTTCCTTTCCTTACACTGATGTAGGTGCCACATATAAAGACAACATATCTGCGTATGGCACTAACTTGAGGAGGCATGAGAGAAAAAATGTGCAATATTTATCCAAAATTAGAAATTCTAAATATGAATCTTAGTGAACAAGCTTCGGATTGCACAAGGAACTTTTCCCACTAGCAGTATGAGCAAATCACAATAGGTCGCACTCACTGTATGTCTTCCAAAAATAATTTATAATTAATTTATTTTGAGTAATATTTAATGTATAATTCCATAATTTTAATTTAATTAATTAAACCAATAATTCTACTTATCCAAACAGTTTTTATAAGATGGCGGGGGAATTATGGACTTCTATTTTCACTCCAATAAAACCACTATATTAATTAATTTCTTTAATTAACATATTACTCCTTTATTATTTCTAACGTAACTCCATTAAATACTTAGAATTGCACTCTTGAAATTATATATACAATTACTCATTTGTTGAGTCATCCATTTGATATAGTCATTGCATGTAATCTAATCTTCCATAAATAATTTATAATTAGAGTTAGATAAAATCTGTTAATCTTTTTAATTGCTTCTTTGCCATTGATTCCTTAATGAATAATAAATTCACGTACTAAATCACAAATTAAGCTTATATTATTCAAGACCTAAATTAATACTTCCTAGAATTATTTATATGCTTCTCATTAGAGAAGGAATGGATTCCATCATGTAATATTAACATTCCCGGCTACTTATTTCACTATGCCTCCAAAATACATAGAATAGGATTAGATTCTCAAATTTATACCTAGTAAATTAAAAGACAAATCTATAAATAGAAGTCTATTAATAACTCAGGATTAAGATCATTTTATATATGATCATCGGTTGATGTGATTAAAACTTGCTATATTTGATGGAAATTGTTAGCTATTCATATCACATCATGTTCTGGTTTTACATAATCTTAATATGCATAGTGCATATATTTAATGACTCACTATATTAAGATACGGAAAAGATTGTTCCATTCAATGACTTGCACTAGTAATGCTCAACTAAAGATTCCATACATTAGTTGAATAATTAATTATATATTATTGATCATTTTAATTATCATATTTAAATATTATCCTCTTGTATATAGTACTTATATATACTACTTAAGGTCACATAGATAATTATGAAATTTTAATGATGTTTATAAATTATTCAAAAATATATAACTTATATACATATAGTATTTCCTTAGAGATATAACAGTTCTCTATGTTGAAAAATGAGTATGTAGCGGAATTTTAAAAATTTTTTAATCAGAATATTTTCTAAAACACAAGTTTGATATGTTATATACATAAATTAAGGATAGATCTTACTAACCTTTGTATGCCAAAGTGTACTAGCAATCAATGAAGAGAAAGGCACTCTAGAAGAGCCTCAACCTCAACCAACTGATCTTCTTTGTTATCTTTTATCCACGATCAAAGTGTGTGTGGAGACACGTCGTACAGCTCTTCCTCCAATGATTCTCCATCCAACCAATTGGGAAGACCTAGAAGTAAGGTTCTTGATTGTGAATAATAGCCCTCAGGGAGTTTGAGAGTTTCTCACACTAGAATACTCACTCTTAATGTCTCAACTAATCTAAATAACTAAGAAAACTCATCTCTTATTTGTAGAGGTCAAAACTAGGGCTAATCATTATCAGAAAAGGCCTCAAAAATTCTAATCTAGATTAACTTCTAATGATAATCGTGCCTAAAATGCATAATCAAATAATCATTAGATCAGAAGTCTGAACTAATCGGCCTACTAAACTTAACCCATCGGCAGGCGAAACTAGCAGATCGACCTGTCAAACTTGCGATAATATGATGCTTGAGAATTTTTTATTTTCTACTTGAGATTCTTTAGATAGTTCCTTAGTTTTAATTCAAATGACCCGATAGAGAAGTTTGCTTATCAAAACAGTCTTATTTGGATAATCTCATAAAAAATAAAATATTCTCGATAATTCAATATGTTTATCTTCAATTAATTCAAAAATTAATTCAACCAAAAAACGTACATGAATTATCTTATCCTATCGAATTTAAGCCAATCTAATAATTTAAGATAAGTAACTAGTTTGTTGGAAAAGCATGCCATATCATTACAGGATTTATTATGAGCTAGCAAAAAGAAACCTAATGGACCTATATAGTTCAAGCTTCGATAACTACAAAATATAATATCCTTGATAAAAATTTTATAATAATCAACTCTAATGCTACTTTACTAAAAAGTTAAAGTTGCACTCTCGAACAATATAAAATTACAAAGCTCTAAATAAGCTAAGCGCCTGTGATATATCATAATGTGTCGTATCCCCATAGGATATTCATAATCGGCCTAAGGATAAATTCTGTCTTTTCTTCCCGATTATTTTTATTTTGCATTTTGTTATCTCACCATAGCCAAGATATAAGTAAAAAGATATAAGTCAAGATAACGGGACCATTAGTCATTTTAGGATTAAGACACAACATATATGATTGTTTAAAGTGAATTGATTTGCACAGACAAAATTATTAATCCAAATCAATTCAACTTTATGTCTTGATCTAATACATCATTACCTATGACAATGCACCAATGTTTCTGCTACCGGAGTCCTACTCTGATGGCTAAGACAAGCTATCTCTCATTAGGGATATCGACAACATAACAATCTTAGCATGAATAAAGCACCCAACTTTATTCCTTCGATTACAGATCTTATGATTTAGATTATTATCTTTAGAATCATATCTTTCAACCAATTGAGAAGACCTAGTGCTAAGGTTCTTGATTGTGAACAATAGCCCTCAGGGAGTTTTAGAGTTTCTCACAATAGAGTACTAACTATAAACTTCTCAACTAATCTAAATAACTGAGAAAACTCACCGTCTATTTATAGAGGTCAAACCAAGGGTTAATCATTATCAAATAAGGCCTCAAAAATTCAAATCTAGATCAACTTCTAACGATAATCACGTTTGAAATGTGTAATCAAATAATCGTTATCTTGACAGACTAGAATAACTGATCGGCTTATTGAACTTACCCATCAGCAGGCCGAGCTAGCAGATTAGCCTGCCAAACTTACGATAATATGATCCTTGAGTATTTTTTTAATTTTTCACCCAAGATTCTTTGGATAGAGCCTTAGTTTTAATTCAAATAACCAAATAGAGAAGTTATCTGTTCAAAACAGCCATATCTAGATAATCTTATAGAAAATAAATATTCCCAACAATTCAACATGTTTATCCTGAATTAATTCACAAATTAATTCAACCAATAAATAGACATGAATTATCTGGTCCTATCAAAATTCAACCAATCTAATAATTTTACAGAAGTCACCAATTTGTTAGAAAAGTACACCATCTTGTTACAGGATTTATTATAAGCTAGCAAAGAGAGACCTAATGGACCTGTATAGTTCAAGCACCGATAATTATAAAAAACAATATCCTAGATAAATATTTTATAATTATCAACTCTAATGCTACTCCATTAAAGGCATAGAGCTACACTCTCAAACTATATATAACAACAAAGCTTCAAATGAGCTAAGTGTCCATGATATATCATAATGTGTTGTATCCCAGTAAGATATTCATAATCGGCATAATGATAAATTCTGTCTTACCTTCTTGATTATTTTCATCTTACATTCTGTTATCTCACCATTGAAAAACTTATTATCTAAAGATAGTATACGACTTAATTATACCTATTGATCCAAATGGTTAAGTGCTCTAGTCTTCCAATTAGAGGATAACTTATATAAGAGAATATCATTAACTCTACAAAAAGAGATATGGATTCCATATCTATGAATAACAAGTCTATAGTATCGAGAGTCATGTCTCCAATATACCGACATACATACCGTCAAAAAGTCAGGATGTTACACTTTGGTACATCAAAAGATATAAGTCAAGATAACAAACCCATTAGTCATTTTAAAATTAAGACACAACATATATGATTGTTGGTGAATTGATTTGCACAAACAGAATTATTAATCCAAATCAATTCAACTTTATGTCCTGATCTAATACATTGTCACCTATGATAATGCACCAATGTTTATACTCATAGAGTCCCACTCCGATGGCCAAGACAAGCTATCTTCTGTTAGAGATGTAGACAACATAACAATCTTAGCATGACTAAAGTACCCAACTTTATTCCCTCGATTGTGGATCATATGATTTAGACCATCACCTTTAGGATCATGTCTTCCACATAATCTATCTATTAGATGCATGATTTTTTAAAGGTTTGAACTAACGGTCTCTGACTTTTGTTTGCTTATCATACATTCAACATATATTAATGTAAAGAGGACAACATTTGGTACATGAATAAGAAATAAACTCTTTATTTATAGAATATCTCCAAAAACATATTATAATATTTTACTCCTTTGGGTATCATGTCTAACAATCTCCCACTTGCACTTAGTGAGTAAATGTGACATGTCTCACATCCCCATAGCCTCCACATTCCTCTAGAAATCTCTCGCATTTAGTGTCTTCATGAGTGGATTAGCTAGGTTTTCCTCATCTGCTATTTTGCATACAACAACATGCCTGCTCTCAACAAGGTCCTTTATCACATGATACTTCCAATGCTTACTCTTCTTATGAAATCTTGGTTCCTTAGCATTAGCTATCGCTATAGTGCTATCACAATACAATGATACTGCTTTATCCATACCATGAACTACCTCAAGATCCCAAAGGAATTTACGGAGCCACACTGCTTCTTTCAAAGCATCACTAGCCGCCACATACTCAACTACCATTTTTGAATCCAAAGTGCAATCTTGCTTGATACTTCTCCAAACAATGGCATCACCGCTCAGAGTAAACACCAAAATAGAAGTCAATCTTCTGAAATCTAGACAAGATTGAAAATGCGAATTAGTGTATCCAGAGGTGTTTGATCCTTACCCAAATACATAAGTATAAATCCTCGAGTCATTCCCAGGTACTAGAAAATATACTTGACCACAATCCCATGGTTTGGTCTTGGATGCGATTGAAATCGACTGATTATCCCAATCACATAACAAATATCGAGTCATGTGCACAACATAGCATACATGTGACTGCCCATTGCTAAAGCATAAGGCACCTTCTTCATGTATTCTTTTTCTTCTTCAAACTTTGGTGAGTCTTTCTTAGAAAGAGTAATTCCAGTCTTAGATGGTTGCCCACCTCTCTTGGAATTTCAAATCTTATATTCGAAGAACAGGAAGCCTACTTAAATCCATAAATTGACTTTAGCAGCTTACAAACCTTATCCTCTTGACCTTTAGTCTTGAACCGGTCTAGTTGTACCATATGTATAGACCCATCAAGATAGCCATTTAGAAAGGCCGTCTTGACCTCCATCTTTCAAATCTCGTAGTTAAGAGTGGTAGATGTAGATAAGAGAATACAGATGGATTTAAGTATGGCTACAGGCGAAAAAGTTCTCATAATTGATTTCTTCTACTTGCATGTATCATTTGCTACCTGTCTAGCCTTATAAGTTTTGACTATTCTATATGCCCCTCACTTTCACTTGTAGATCCACTTGCATCCTATGGGTATTACTCCTTCGTGAAGATCTATAAGTTCCCAGACCTAATTAGTCTTCATTGACTTTATCTCAGTGTCATGGCTTCTATCCAGAGCTTTGAATCAACATCCTTCATGGCTTCTTCACAAGTGTAAGGATCCCTGCCATGTTCAACCAGTTTAACTAAGTAGGCTTCACTATTGAACATATACCTCTCAGGTTGATACCCGATCCTCTCACTACACCACAACCCCTTAGGTTGTTGTTTGGTTTGTTTTTCTATATTGATTGGATTGGTTTCTTCTAGAACCCCAGGAGTGATCAAATCACTCCCTAGCTTCTCAGAGTACCACTTTACTTTGAGGCTTAAAGTTGTTCATGCAACTTTCCTCAAGCAATATTGCATTTGTTGAAACCATGACATTATTTTCCTTTGAATTATAAAAGTAACCCCTTTAGTCCCTTTTGTATATCCTACAAACACACAAACTCCAAACATGCTTCCAACTTATTTGCTTCCTTATACAGGACATGAGCTGGACATCCCCACATGCGACAATGGTTTAAGGATGTATTCTTTCTCGTCCATAACTTGGGAGGAGTTTTAGTAACCGATTTTAAAGGCACATTGTTCAAAAGATAACATGCAGTCTATAGTGCATATCCGCCAAAGGATACAAGCAATGTCAAATAACTCATCATGGACCTAACCATGTCCAACAATGTCCTATTCGTTCTCTTAGCTATGCCATTCTGCTATAGTGTACCCGGTGTAGTCAAATAGGATAAAATCATATTCTCTAGTAAGTGCTTCAAGAACTCATTGGAGAGGTATTCACCACCTCGATTGGATCAAACTACCTTTATGGGTTTATCCAATTGCTTTTCTACTTTAGCCCAAAACTCCTTAAACTTATCAAAAGTTTCACTTTTATGATGCATTAGGTAGACATACCTATACCTTAAGTAATCGTCAATAAAAGTGACAAAATACTCATACCCTCCCCGTGCTTAGACATTCATAGGACCACAAATATCACTATGCATAAGTTCCAGAATCTCTTCAGCATTATTGCCTTTAGACCCAAATGGTCTTTTGATCATTTTGGCCTCCAAATAGGATTCACATTGTGGAATAGATTCCACCATTAAGTGACTTAAAGGTCCATCCCTTTCCAACCTTCGAATCCTATTCAGGTTAATATAACCTAATCACAAATGCCAAAGATTAGTCTTATTAGAGTGAGATGTCTTTAGTCTTTTAGAGTTATTATCATTAACCTTAGTGTTAAGCAGCATGTCCATCTTAGGTTTGATAAAATATAGATTGTTTTGCATCCATCCATCACAGATAGAAGATTTTCTTTTACAAATCATTATTTTATTATTAAAAGAAACTGAATAAGAATCTTTAAATAAACAAGCTATAGATATTAAATTCCTTTTAAGTTTAGGAACACAAAAACAATCTCGCAAAACCAAAGTCCTATAATTATCAAAGTAAAAATGGATGTCTCCCATTACTTCAACCAACACCAAGGATCCATCGCCCATCCTGTTAGACATGTATGCCCTAAGGAGTAAAAATGTAATGAGTTTTTGAAGACATTTTTATCAATAAAGAACTCATTTATTATTTATATACCAAATCTTGTCCTCTTTACATTCATATTTGTTGAATGTATGATATGCAAACAATAGTCTGAGACTGTCGGTCTAAACCTTTAAGAATTGGGCATATGATGGACAGATTATGCGGAAGACACGA
>CAMOHE010044698.1:0-11979 GCA_946598075.1 Artocarpus hirsutus
GCGGCTCAAAAGGCACAAGATATGTGTGGACGATTTTGAGCTTTTAACCATCATAGGGAGGGGGGCCTTTGGCGAGGTTGGTATTGAGCATTGAATTTCTTGGCACATGTAATTTGATGGTTAGGTTCACATATTTGTTTGAATGTGTAACATGATAAATCCTTCTTCAGTTTTCTTTTGATATATGACCTTTTTTTAAACTGTTTCTATGTATATATTCATCGTATGAGCTCTCAAACTACAGGTTCGGTTATGTCGGGAGAAAAAATCTGGCAACATTTATGCAATGAAGAAGTTGAAGAAGTCAGAAATGCTTATGAGAGGACAGGTGAGGACTGCCATCTTATCATTTTCAAAGAACCTACTACTGCAGCTTGTTCCGACGTTTTCCTCATCCGGCAATGAGTGAACATTTCCAAAATAGACTAATCACCTCATCCACTGGAACTATGAATATCAGTATTTGACTCCTTTAAATTATCAGGGAATTTGCCTTTTAACGGGCTTAACTTTTTGTTTTTAATTTATCTTGGGGTTGCTCATATTCATCTCCGTGATTCAAAACGCTAAATGCATCTTGTAGATAGATATATCTAAATGATTTTATGAGATGTATAGAAGACAGGTTCTGTTAAATTTTCTACTTTGTGGTGAGTTAGGTTTTAAATTGGGTATTAACTTGGAACTGTTTTTTCCTGTTATTCTTTGACCTCGTAAAGATGCAGTTGTGTACCATGTTATTGCTATGTCGAATGCTTTCTTTCTTCTATTTTAAAATAAATATTTAACCCATCTAAATACTTTTTCCCGGTCTTTGATCTATTACCGTGTGAAAACATTCAGAAAAGTGCTTGCTTTGTTCTAATCCGATGTTCTTTCCACAGGTGGAACATGTTAGAGCGGAGAGAAACTTACTGGCTGAAGTTGGCAGCCATTGTATAGTAAAACTTTACTACTCATTCCAAGATGCTGAGTACTTGTATCTGATTATGGAATATCTGCCTGGCGGTGACATGATGACTTTGCTTATGAGGGAAGATACCTTATCTGAAAATGTTGCTAGATTTTACATTGCACAGAGCGTGCTGGCCATAGAGTCTATTCACAAACACAACTATATTCACAGGTCTATTTGATATTTATCTATTTGGTCGTCAAAAATTTTATTATATAATGGATTATCTGTTTGGTTTGGTTAATGTTCGTTACACACTTGGTGTTTGACTTGTCTCACTGGTTCAAAATTTTGTTTTATCCAGAGATATCAAGCCGGATAACCTTCTACTGGATAAAAACGGTCACATGAAACTCTCAGATTTTGGCCTCTGTAAGCCCATTGATTGTAGAACTTTACCTGCATTGCATGAAAATAGAACTCTGGGTGACGAAAATTTGACAGAACCAATGGACATCGATGGATGTTTAACTGATGCGGATAATAGGAAAAGCTGGAGGAGCCCTCGAGAACAGCTTCAGCATTGGCAGATGAACAGGAGGAAGTTGGTATGATGACAAAACCAAATTTTATCATAATCAACAAAGTAAATCTCTGAATGTCTAATTACTCAAGAAACGACCCTGATTTCTATTAATTTTACGTGCTTATATATACACGCACATACGTTCATATACATATGCATACACATATATATACAAGGCTTTTCTACGGTCCCTCCAATGGGAGGTTCTCCGGTAGTGTAATGTTGACGTTGAAAAGACATAAAATAGTCTTTAGATGGCTAAATTTCTTGATTTTACGCCAATCCAACATCGGTGTTTCATCATTGTCATGTTATATGTTTCCCTTTTTACATGTTACAACACAGGGAACATAGAAACCCTATATATATATATATAGCTGCATTTATACTTGAGGTTTTACGAAGTTGTATCTGTTATCAAGTTTAGATCGTTCTGATGTTATTTCTTTATTTCTTTCAATTTCCACTTTGTGGGGCTGTATGTTGTAACCACAATTATTGGCAGTTTATCTTAAAAGGCTTGCTGGGTTAGGACACCTTATCTGTAGAGGCGAAGAAGGGTGTATTGTTAAGAAACCGTAAAGCTCAACGGGAATGTCTACATATGCAGAAGAATTTTTTATAGCGTACCTGGTTCACACATTACCATAGTTTTAGACATCTTTACGTATTCTCCCTTCTTTTAACTTAACTTTCTTTCTCTTCAAAGGCTTTTTCAACTGTCGGAACTCCAGACTATATTGCTCCTGAAGTACTTTTGAAGAAAGGATATGGAATGGAGTGTGACTGGTTAGATTCTAGCTCATGTTTTCTATTTTTCTCTCAATTTAAGTTCTGATGATGTGTACACTCATATTGTCCGTCTGTGAAATACATTTTTTTTAACTTGTCCAGAGTTGCATATATACATTTCGTATTGCTAACATTTAAATAAGCTGTCCCCATTGAAATTCTGTCTAGTTTTTACTCTGTCCACTCCTCATCCACCCAAAAGGGAATAACGTAAAAATAAAAGAGAAAATATCAAATCTTCCCAATTTCATCACCCCCACTCAAAAAAAAACAAAAAAAAAAATCTTAAAGTTTAGTTTAAACTTTTTTCTCTATTTATCTCTGTCGTTGCATTTGATGTAGGTGGTCACTTGGAGCAATAATGTACGAGATGCTTGTTGGTTATCCTCCATTTTATTCAGATGACCCAATAACTACTTGCAGAAAGGTAATATGCTTGCATGCTTTAAAAAACGATTCTTCTTTATAATCATTTTTTTAATATGATTCTAGTGAGAATGAAATTGCTGCTTTTCCTGTTTCTCTTGGCTTGAGCTATGTCCTGAATAAATCAATGCATCTGTAAAGGTCAATAGAACAATGCCAAACCGTGGTTTACATAAAATAATTATGAACTGAGTAGTGTTAGCTTAAATGGTCCCTAAAATAAACGCTATTTGCATTAAAGAATGAATAATGTTTAAAGGCATCGCTGTGAAGACCTATTCGCTGCCCGCCTTGCCCCCCCTTTCTCTCTCTCGGTTTATATATTCTGTATTGGGGTAGTTTGAAGAAGCTTAATATGTATTATGCATGCACATATCTGTGTATTTCGTTACACACTCATGAGATTCTGAAATGCACATTTCAGTGCATATCTTTACATGTTCAGTGTTCTCATAAGAGAATCCCTTTACGTGTGGTTTTTTTTTTTCTAAGTCTGTCCTTAGGTACCTAGAAAGCCTGGCTTCTGGCCAATCAAACTAACATCATGCTTCTTGATATATTATATATATGTATTCTTTTTGACTCCTGCTCGGTATGTCTATTGAAGTGCATTGCTATGCATTATTTTTTTTTATTCTATTTGCCAATTTTTGTCAGATTGTTCATTGGAGAAACCACCTTCATTTCCCAGAAGATGCAAGATTGACACCTGAAGCTAAGGATCTGATTTGTAGGTTGCTCTGTGATGTTGAACATAGACTGGGTACCGGAGGGGTGTACCAAATTAAAGTAATGTTTCAAGTTTGATTAAAAGGTTACCAGAGATTCTTTCATCCATCTGTTTGTTGTCTTATATCCATGCAATTTCTTTGTATCAGTCTCACCCTTGGTTCAATGGCATCATGTGGGATAAACTCTATGAAATGGAGGCAGCGTTCAAACCAGAAGTAAATGGAGAGCTTGATACCCAGAACTTCATGAAATTTGATGAAGTATCATAGAGTCTTGCTTTCCTATTGCCTTTTTAAATATTGTTGTTATCTTTCTTATCAGCATTGTTGCGGATAACCAGTTGCTTGTTATCAAGAACCACCCACAGATTCAGTTTTGGAAGCACAGTTCTCTTTGTTTTATTTATTTATTTTTTTTCATTAAATGATTTTTTTAATCATACTAATAAACTGAACATTTGAATTTTGCATCAGTTGGATCCTCCAGCACCGACAAGAACTGGCTCAGGACCCTCTCGGAAGGTTTGTATGTGTTTTGTCCATATAATGATACTTTAATACTTTGCATTATGACTTGGTCTTACCAAGATTTTTTTCTCCAAAAAGTGTTCTTTTCTGATTCTTTACTATTCGGAGAAGTTGGTATTACTGTGACCTTTTCCTTTAAGGATATTGTTTTCTTTTGTTTGCTAGGAAAAAAATTGTTTGCTTTTTGGCATTTAATGTTGACAAAGCCTCAATAGATTTAGTGCCATAGCTTTCTTCCCTATTTTAGACCTTTTGTCGCTTGGTATTGAGTTGAGCATGTCCAGACAATTTAGCATATGATGTTTACTTGATCTTATATTTTATGCAGTTGCTCTTAACCCCTAAGGATCTTAGCTTTGTCGGCTATACATACAAGAATTTTGATGCTGTAAAAGGGCTTCGCCAATCTCTTGGTATGCAATTCTAACTTTTTTCGTTGCTAGTATTGGTTTTTGGAATGGGGGAGTAAAAGACGATGCAGGAAGTACAATGTGATTCTCTAGTTGTGGGTTCGGACTTCTGCCTTGTTTATGCGATTACCTTTGAGCATGGACCTGCGTTTTGTCTCTATGCTTTTGTGCTCACATCATGGACAGAAACTTAAGTCTTGTTTTCTTATGGGGATGATGAAAAATTGATTCCTTGTTGAACCAGTTAAGGGCAAAATACTGGATTCCGATCAGGTCAATGTTTAGAATCCGTCCGACCTGTACTCCAAAACCGATAAATTCGTCTGACAAGCTAGATATCACAGTTAATTTCAGGTCTTCCATTTCAACATAAATTGTGTGTGAATGAGAGGGCAAAATCCAATCAACATATGGGATGATAACCCTTACTGCCTCCTTACTATATAAACCGAGTAACCACCCTTTTGGTTCTTTGCTTGGGTATAAAATCTTCTTTTCTTGTGTAGCTGTATGGATATTCTGTCTTGTTTATTTGGATATCTCTAGTAGTTTGATAGGTTGTTGGCAAATATTTGCAGGCGATGCTAGGGCAGGTCATGCTACCAACCAGGCACCTGATGAAATAGAGGTTCAAATGGTTGCATCTTCAGGTGATCCCATGTTACCATAGGTAGATCATGAGATAACAAAAATGGCAAGCCCAAAATGCAGATGTTGCACGTGCCTGCTTAATATAGGTTAAGTGCTTAATATTATTATCTGCATTTCATATGGACTGGATGCGAATGCTATTTGCAGAACAACCTTATAAGTGTACAGTAGTCTTTGGAGAGCTTCATAAAATTCAAGGGCTAATGAGAGTTTAGTTGAAAAGTTTTTGTGAATTAGATTTTAGAAAAGGTAGAACAGAGAATTGTGGAGCTTTTCTTGGCTGCCCAGGTTGGCAGTTAGCATACTCGCCTTCGCTAGTGGCAGTATCTGGTCAAAATATTATTAAGGAAAAACTAGTAAGAAACTCTGATGGCCGTTTACAGAAAATCTTCCCTTGTTGGCAAAAAATCATTATTGGCCGGGGAGAAGCAGTTGTGGAAACATATTCCCTGAATTCGCAACTCTTGCCTCAACTATTGAGGTGTTCAATTGTAATGGACTGTGTTGCATCCCTAATTGGATCATTTTTCTTCCTTTCAGCTATTAATTTTGCGTGTTCCCTTTACTTAGCTTCTCTTTGCTTGAACAATAGTTTGGATCAATCGACATTGCTCCTTCCATTAAATTAAAAAAAAAAATGCTCATAAGTCGTAAGGCAAATTGGTGGCATCAGTGAGGGCTGAGTTTTGTTAATTCTTAGTGAGTCGCGCTTGGTGACATTTATCAAAGTGCGCTGATACCACTGACGTGATGTGTTTATGACAGTGCTGATATGTTGCTGTCGTGGTGGTGTTTTTCCCTTAGGTCATGTTGAACATAGTTATTCAAAATTTGACAGGTGGTGAGTCAACCATAGTACAAAGCCTGATATTCTGGCGCTCCCACGAGGCATCTAGATGTGTCTTTGGATATATTTAACCATGTTAAAAGATTATAGAATGTTTGATAAATCAGTTTACACCCTTAGTGAGGGATTGAGAACTGTAGCATATAAAAGTTTTATATTGTAGCATGTGAGAGCTTTACACTGTTTATAGTTTGAATCAATTCTTTCAAACACCTATAAATGTCGTTTCTTTACCAATAGATCATAGCCTTCTATGCTTCCAAAACTCACCCTCAACCCTCCCCACACCCTTCCCATTTACTTATAACACCTTGCTCTATACTCGTGTTTCATTTTCCCCATAACTCGTATGGACAACTTTGTTATACTACGATAACCTCTTAGACGCAAATTTGAAGATTTGCTTTATAGGCTTTCTTCCTTTTTTTTTTGCCTTCTCTTTTTCTTATGGTTATAACTGGGAATGTTCGTCTTAAACAAGTTATATGTGCAAAGTGAACGGCGCATTATGTTTTAGGTAGGGCCGGCAATTTAGATACGGCACGATGATAGGATACGAAAACGACACGAGATAAACGGATTTAGAGCGCATGTTTATTAATTGTGTCATGAATGGGTTGGCACGAATAACACGAAAATAAACGGGCTGGATTCGTATTAACACGTTAAACATGTCTTAACACGTTTAATTAAACAGGCCGTAAACATGTTGACACGACACAACCCGTCCGTTTATAACACATTTAAACTTAAAAATAAAAATATTTAAAATATTTATAATAGGTTAGTTATAATTAAATATTGTGTTTTTGTTAATTTTTTTATTGGTTTTTTTTTAATTTCAAGTTAATTGGGTTATAAACGTGTCATATGCGTGTTGTTATCGTGTCAACCCGTCACGGCACGTTTAATAATCGTGTTAATCGTGTCGTGTCGTGTTACGCGTGCCATAGGCGTGTCGTGTTTGTGTTTGCATTTCTGGTATGTTTATTAATCGTGTCATGTTCGTGTTCGGACTAAACGTGCCGTGCTGTAAACGTGCCGACACGAACACGATTATTGCCACCCCTAGTTTTAGGGGCAATTGGCGGCATGAATCGACCATGAACTCTTTAGTGAGTCATGACTGGGTCAATTAATTTTTAATATCGACCTTTAAATCCTTTGTTTAGTTGTAAATTTGATCAGATCGACTATTGATTTTAAATTTTAGACCGAAAAGGTCCCTGCCTTATGCATGCACAGTAGACACAGTAGACTTGGTTTAAAGAGCATTTTTGAGAGTTTGAACAGTAGGATATTCAAAGAGAGGGCTAATATGCAATCTTGTTTCTTGTCTTGTGGACAATTCCTCAAATATTTTTTTGACAACTCATGTAATGATTTAAATAGTTTTGTTATTTTAATATTTATAATGTGTTCAAGAGAAATTTCTTTAATTTTTATTATTTAAAATTTACTAGCGTTTAAAATGGATTTTTTTAGGTGACATGATTTATGGTTAACACTAAACCTGGTGAAAGACTAGAGAAAAAAACAAAACCGTTTTTTTTGCCTTAAAAAAACAACCAAAGCACTAGAAAAATCTCTTAAAACAAAGACCAAGAAAATTACATGTTTTTTTACACTTTTAAAAAAATGTGTTTATTCATATCACATTTAAAAAAATTATGTCATACTAACACTTGCATATTTAAGTTATGACACACTCAAACATCTTCATATTTTTTATTTTTATAAGTTTCAAAGAATTACATTTATGAAAAAACCAAAACCCAACACCAAAAAACCAAATAAGAAAACCCAAACTCAATGGCATTCAATTAGCAAAATCTATGGTTAAAAAAAACATTATTAATAAATCGACCGAACCAACCCTACGAAAGAATAAGCGGGAAAAAACATTTTATAAACTATTCCATTTTTGTAGATTAATTATTCTATTTAAAATTGCACCTTATTTATTGTTTGATGCATTTTTTTGGACCAGCCATAACTAGCCTCTTGTGTGCGAACAAAAAGGTTCTTAGATACTGATAAATAAATGGGTTATTAACCATTTTATATAATGTATTTTAGGTTTATATCTTTAATTTTTTATCTCATTAAATATATACCTTTATAGTAAATTTAATACATAAGTTTTTACCTTTACCCAATCAATCTTCAATTTTGATCTAAAAAATTACAAAAAAAATTATCAAATTAAAAAGCAAGGTAACTTCAAAACTTAAAAAAACTCTATACTAAGATTTTTGCCTTAAAAATATATAGATTGTCTTTAAAAATAGGTGTTTTGTATGTTTTTGTTGTTGTTTGCTTCAAAAGTTCTATTTTTTTTTAATTTTTTACTTAAGGATAATTTGGCCATTTTAAATGTCAAAATTAATTATTGATTGAGGTAAGATATAGATTTATGTATTAAATTGTGACGCCCCGACGAGGAGGTCAATAAGTTTTGGGTAAAGAATATGAAAATCAAGGTAAATAAAGAAAAAGGTAAATAAATATGTGTAGAAAGTAAATAAATATTATCAGCGGTCATCATCACGTGAATTCTACGAAGGTGAGGCCGATATCTTATCCTTATTCACCATCACGTGGATGTTTACCACAAATGTGAGTAAGCAAATAAAATACAAATAACATCAATAATGATAATAATAATACTACGAGAATACTAAAAATAATTGTCTTTGAAATAAATGACGCGATGAGACTCACAAAGACGAAAATGACATCAACAGCGACATCAGGACAAGTCGTACAGTATACGCATCATACTACAGTTTCATAGAAAATACCATTTTTATTCATAGAGCTAGGTTTCGATCCTAGGACTATCCTTCCTCTTTAAACATGGAAGGGGGATTTTAAAAACAAGAAAACGTGAGCGGAAGGTTCAAGAGGATAATTAGTTAAAAACAATTTGTTTAAAAACAATAATCATAGATAAAAATATCATTCGCAAACAAATCTAAAGATCTTGACAAAGATAAATAAAATACTCACTTGTAAGAAATTTGATAACAAGTCACCGTATGGGTTTTGGAAATCCAAAAAAAATATTAAAATACTATTCTTCAAGACCAGGAGAGAAATTATTTCTACAATCATTTAAAAATCAAGCTGAAACACTCGTTATTTTAACGGGTATGATTTTTATAAAATCATATGAATAAAATGTCACTTTAGTATTTTTACTAAGTCTCCGTAGTAAATATTTTAAATCTACCTATCACTCACGTCTACCAACCTTGTCCCGCTACATTAATGCTTAATTAAGTAGCCTCAACTATTTGAAGACATAGAATTAATTCACCTCAACTACCAGGAGACATCGATATGTTTTCTCAACCACCTTTTTAATGCTTCCTTCATCTTCTTCTACAACTTACCCTATTTGCCCCCTCAATAATGTTAACATTATTTGCTAAAAGTCTCCATAGGAGACATGATAATATTTTCTTTTAATGCTCATTTAATTCTCTCCCGCTCCTCAATTATTTTGATGCCTATTTATTCAACCATCACCACTCTTTTCTCTAATTTCTCATTTTCTCCTTTCTCACTTCAATTTTCAACTAAAGACACAAGGCATAAAGCTCTCTTTGCAACCACGACAACTATAATTTTTAGCCACTTTTGAAGCCGTTTTGGAGTTAATACAAGCTTGATTTTTAACCCTAACTTTGGTGTTTTTTCAAAAGAGTTTTGAGGTAGGTTTTCTTTAATTCAAACTTGGCTTTAGTATGTATTTTCTTCATATTTAATGCATGTTTTCCTCATTATTTGCAAGAAAGGCTAGAGATATAGTTTGATGATGATTTTAGTATAAAACTCATGAGAATATATTTATTATGATTATAGAATGCAAACTACCTATTTTGGAATGGTTTTGGAATTTTAAATGAGAATAATATACTTTGGGTTTAAGAAAAACTTAACATTCCATAAACCTTGTATTATCTCTATAGGCAGTAGCTCTTTCTTGAAATTCTGGGATTAGATGAAAATGAATTTTGTAAATTGGTTTACATATTTTAAAAGTAGACATCCTAAACTTTCCAACGAGCTATCATGAGCCTAAATCAAAGTTATATTTTATTTTCTATGAATTTTTCAATTCTCGGGTTTGAAACTAGTAAACCTACCAATGGCAGTATACCACCCGTCTACCTTAAGTAAACCACCCAAAAACCCATGAGCTAATTGTAGATAGTGAACCTAACTTTGTTCACCTTCTAATCCCTGATTGTCTTGCAACCTTTTCAAAAACCATCCTAAGTGATTTATGAATCTTATTAGAGACTAAAATCTATAGATTTACACTTAATTCGTTTATGGATGTGGTTACATGTTGTGCTTTAGTTTTGATTGTCCTTATGCACACCTTAGGATCAAGGGTGTGTGGAGCTTATGTTAATTAAATTCAGAGATTAAAAGATTGTTTAGAAGCTTGGAAGGTAGGGATTCTATTACTCATCTTTTGTGAGGTTTTTATGGAATTTAAATTGATTGTTTTACCACAAGATATATGTATCTATGTTGAATTGCTATTATATGAGAATCACATATAGAACTATGACATGAACTCGTCTTGTATTGATTAGTGAGGAACATAATGAATTAACATATGTTGTTATAAGTTGAGAAGCATGGTTAGGAAGATTGACTCTTTAAATGATGATTAAATATTGAGAAAATGGTGGAACGTGAAGAGGGCGGCAGTTACGTCCTTGGGCACGAATACCCTAAAAGGTAAAATAAGGGGAAGGTGATGACGCTTCCTTGGGTCGAAAGTCCTAGAACACACTATACAGGAATTGACTTGGCGATGACTCGGGGCTTGATGTCCCCTCATCGAAATACCCTCGGAATGTTTGGAGGATGGCCAAGCTCGCCCATTTGGGTTTCGATAAGTAGAGTGTTACTTTATTTAATGTGGATACCTAAAAATAATGATGAATTGTAATATTTGTATATATGTATAAGTGTGAAACTTGGTAATGGTTAACTATAATATCCACGAGATATGATCATAATAAACCTCAAAATCTGGTATATGATGTAAATTAACTAACCATGCAGTTTTAATGTGGTAATGAATAAAACTTTAAGGTGAGTAATGGTTTTCCCTACTGAACATGTTATCGCTCATTCCCTGATATGTTCATCTTTTCAAGACTCACTAAGTGTGAGGTGGCTACAAGAAAAATAGTTGGAGAAGCTAGGTAGTTATATTACGTTGGGATGGCTTTGAATGCAAAGAATAATCTTCATGATAATTTAAGCATCAATTGTTACTTTCTGTGATTGTATTAAGATTTGTTGAGGGTTGAAATGATGATGATGACAATTGTATATTATTAAAATTTAAGGCGCTACATTAAACTGTGGTTATTTATTTGTTTATGTTTTTATTTTAATTTAAGAGTTTTTATTTAAGTCCCGGGCAAATTACTTTGATGATTTATATTTATTTTCTAATCTTTATTTTATTTAATAAAAACTGTTAACCCCTACTTAGAGGCGTTACACTATGGTCCCTTAATTCTTTAGTTGGTGACAATTTGGTCTTTTTTTTTTTAATTCTAGTAAAACAACCCTTAAACTCTTGAATATTTGGCAATTAATAGACTTTCATCCAAATTCGTTGATCTAACAGAAACCCATGATTAGTTTTGAGTTTACAATTACTAAAATGTCCCTATTAGTGATGTATTCATCAATTTTGTTATTTTTAAATTTTCACCCATTTCATTTACATTGTTTATTTCATCAAAAACTTGAAAAAAAAAAAGAATTATGTTCAAAGATCAATGAGACCACCACCCACCAACCTCCTCCCCTCCCGCACCGACTAAGGCCATTGATAGCCACCTCTACCACACCCTCTTTTTTTTTCTTTGGCTAAAAGTGAAATTGATTGAAACTGAAAACACTAGGCAAAAGCCAAAGACTAAGCCTCATCTCCTCCAAAAACAGCAACGGGATTGTCAGTGAGGACCACTCCTATTGGAGTATTGTTGAAGAGAGCCTAGCGAGCAAGACTCCATCCCACCCCATTAGGAGCCTCCTCTAACCGTCACGAGCCATCCCCATCCCCATCC
>CAMOHE010044699.1:0-57743 GCA_946598075.1 Artocarpus hirsutus
CCTCGGAATGTTTGGAGGGTGGCCAAGCATGCCCATTTGGGTTTCGATAAGTTGAGTAATACTTTATGTAATGTGGATACCTAGGAATAATGATGAATGAGAATATTGTATATATGTATATATATGAAACTTGGTAATGATTAACTATGGTATCCACAGAATATGATCATAATAAATCTCATAATTTGGATAATGATGAAAACTAACTAACCATGCAAGTTTAATGTGGTAAGAATAAAACCTTAAGGTGAGTAATGGTTTTTCCTACTGAGCATGTTGTCGCTCATTCCTTAATATGTTTATCTTTTTAGGACTCACTAAGCGTGAGGTGGCTAAAAGAAAAATAGTTGGAGAAGCTATGTAGCTATATTACGTTGGGATTGCTTTGAATGCAAAGAATGATCTTCCTGATAATATAAGCATCCATTGTTACTTTCTGTGACTGTATTAAGATTTGTTGAGGGTTGAAACGATGATGATGACAGTTGTATATTATTAAAATTTAAGGTGCTACATTAAACTGTTGTTTATTTATTTGTTTATGTTTTATTTTAATTTGAGAGTTTTTATTTAAGTCCCGGGTAAATTACTTTGATGATTTATATTTATTTTCTAATATTCATTTTATTTAATAAAAACTGTTAACCCCCACTTAGGGGCGTTACAAAAATTCTTACAAAATTAAGTTTTGATTTATCATAGATATAGGATGACACGAATAATGCTTATGAATATTTTGATTATTCGTAGACATGAAAATGGCATGGTAAATACTTAACGGTAAATTTTGTCGGTAATTTTTGTAAGTTAATTTGAAAACATACATATTTGTTAAAAATGAGTTTTTGATGCGCTATAGACATGAATTGGTACAATAAATGCTTGGTAACTTTTGATTTATTGTAGACAAAGGATGGCATATTGCATACTTAAACCATATTAATAAATAAGCTTAGAAAAACTAAAACATATTTCAATTAATTGCCAGAATTGAACCTTTAATCATCGGTGTTTGTTAAAATTGTTGTTACCTTTAAAATTATTGCACTTATTGTTAAAGTTTCATCTCCTAAGTTAAATTTTGCTTATTAAAGTTCCATTTACTATTCAAATCTAAGCCACATTTCTTGTTGTTAAAATTCCCAAAAAAAAAATCTAAAAATGAAAAAAAGAAAAAAATACATAAATATTGTAAATAAATTGTAAATAAAACTAACCTTTATTCTCATATTCTTCAGCTAAACATAGTAGAACTAATATATTGGACCTTTACAATATCTTTTCTCTGTAGGATTGACCTCGAACTCATCGAGACCTTATACTTGAGGTTATATCGGATATACTTTTAGACCCGAACATGCATGTACTGGAAGAAAATAGAAGAAGTGAAATCCAACAAAGCCAATGTTGTTGAAGACGCCATTATTGTCCATCACCTTCCAATGCCGTGCGATATATCCCATTCTTTCTCTGCCACCGTCCATCCCCCTTCCTAGAGGTTATAACATTTTGTATTTTTTCTGTTTGGTTTAATTGATTTTAATAATTTTAATGCCAAGTTTTAGTTAGTTTTATTTAGTTGAGTTTTTATGATTTTTTTTTATAAAACTAGTGTTAGAAGCGTTGTTAATTGAGTGTTGGGTTTTATGAAATTGATATATGTGTTTGGTATTTTAGATTATTAATAATATATGTTTGGCAATCTTAATTTCTCTTGGTTAGCAGAAACATTATATGCATTACATGAGCCTAAGCTAGGCATTTACACAATGAAATGTTCGTCATTGAAAGGAAAAATGAAAAGAAAATCTTAATTTTTAGTAACTGGACAATCAGATCGACAAACCGAAGTCCTAAAATAACTATTATGTAAACATAATACATAATTTGTGGCTTACATCATGTAACAATATATACTTAATTACTGTAAAGCGATAGAAGACTGTCATAACTTTACATACTATACTTAATTACTGTAAAACGATAGAAGATTATCATAATTTTACATTGCATGGTCCATATATATAATCTTCCATCAATGGAACAAATAATAAAAAGAGACTTTCAACTATCTTTAAACATAATTTAATCTACAGTAAATGATCTTTATTTGTCCTAACTTTACATAATATTGTAATACAAAACCACTTTAAGAAGCTACATTTGCATTTATTTATCTTTATTTTCTCTATATGTACCTAGGTTGTTAGATAGGTCTGAATGGTATCTACAAATATGCAGAAGTTTATTTATTTTCTTCTTATATTTAATGTTGCAGCCCTTATCGTAAATTTTATGGTTGCATTTTCCTGTAATGATGTTTCACTTAACGTAGTGTATGTATTATATATGCGTCTTTGATTCCGTAGTTTGCAAGTTATAGCTATAATTTTGTTGTTTTCTTGTAGCTCATTTGGGTTAATCTTATCATGGATACTCTTGATGCACTAGCATTGATTATTAACCAAACCAAAAGTAAGTTTTCCATTTCCTTTTGTATTGGTTTTAGTGCAAATTATTCATCTTTCTTTCTTTTCTCGTGTTTGCTTCAATTCAATATCTGAAATATGGTATACTAATACAATTTATTTTTTAAAAGAACTGATTTAGTTGCATGAAAAAAAAACACTAATTTAGTCACAAAATTGATTTTGTCACTAAAAGAATTAATTGTGACAATTTCAAAAATGCTAATCATACGTAAAATGTGCCTTATTTTAGCTACAAAATTCATGTTAATCTAAGTCCTTTTTTTTTTTTTTTCTTTCGTTGTTCTTTTATGTGAGCTCATCGTTACTTACAAATTACAAGAAGGTATATGTCTCATTATGCGCTCCACTTTCTAAATGTTGCAAGGGTTGTTGGCCAACTCCAAATTAAGTTCAATTCTAGGCTTTAAAGAATATTATTGTAACTTTTTGGTAAAATCTCAAATTTTGTTTAAAAATTTAAACAATTAAAGTGCTTAACTAGCTAAAATTATTGTGCGCAATATTCAAGTTCTGGAGTGGTTGAGATGTAGTTAACTACTTATAAGCAAAGAGGTGTTAAATTTAAAAAGAACCCCGTTAGTAAAAATAAAAAATAAAAATAAAGTGAAAATGAGGACACCAATAGGAACGTTCGGAACAGATTTGTTCACTTTGTTAAAACTGAAACCGGTAAGAAACACAAATAGTATATTCCACCTTTTAAGAGCAACACAAGAATTGTGTTGAGTTTGATTGCTTTGAAGCTTCAAAAAGCCTCTTCAAAGAGTAACAACCGTGTGAGCAACAAACAACTTATTAGTATATTTAAACCTTACTTTAGCAAAAACCATTGGAATCATCTAAACTTCAACAAACAACTTCTAGTCACTGCTCAGAACTTACCATGAAAGGCTCATTTGAAGCGCAACAGTCTTCCTATTTTTCTAATTGCGCATCGACGTGTGAAGTATCTAAAGATGATCTAGAGACTGGCACCAATGCAATGCCAAAGAGTGTTGGTGTGTTGAAAAGTTCAACCTTTAGTTCTACTTCACAAGGAATGGATCAAATTTTTGCACGTGCGGAAAGAGACAACTAATTCATTAAGGCCTTTAGGAAGCATTTAGAACAGATTAATTGCCTCTTGTTTTCTTCAGTTTTATTTTTATTTTTTTTAGGAAGATAGCCACCTGGTTTTCCTTGAGGTTAATTTAGATGATTTGAGACCAAACCTTCACTAATAGAATATGCCTGTTTTCTTGGGGTTAACTTAAACTAGAAGCATTTCTTGCGGGGAAAAAAAAAGAATAGAAAAAAAAAGAAAAAAAGAAACAAACTTGAACTAGTTGTAGAACTTGTCTGCTAGTATCACCTGCCACTCTGTGTACATTAACTGTAGACTAGGCAACTATGGAATTGAGAAGAATGTATCAGATTATGGTGCATTCACACTTGAAAATGATCAATAAATCAATGAATCTGGTAGACAATTACTAAGTCAACACTCATGTGGAATTCTATTTCTCCTACTCGAAACCGAACTATCCTTGAAGTTAAAGGTCTCACATTTGTAAAATCAAACACACAAGACCATGTATGGTATGTTAAAAAATCATACGCTCTAGTTTTTTATAATGGTTGTAGTCTAAGCAATGCGGACTTCATACACCATATGCAGGTTCTAGCAGAGATGGTGGGGACTTTTTGCTTGATGTTCTACATATGCGGAATCATATCAAACACGCAGATTGTGAGCGGCGATGTTGGTCTCTTGGAATTAGCAGCCACGACACGCTTAACAGCAATAGTTGTGATCTTCTCAATAGGGTCTATTTCTGGTGCACATCTCAACCCTGCTGGTACATTTTGCTTTTGCAATCTTTGGCCATTTTCCTCTGTCCAAGGTACTAATTAACTATTCCTTTTTTAGTCGTTTTAGAGTGATTAACTAATTCTTGGCCTTCTCAATCCTAATGTCATTTCTTTATCTCTCCACAAGGTCCCGCTTTACACATTTGCACAAACAATCGGTTCGACAATGGGAACATTTGCACGGAAGCTTGTATATAACTTGGAATCAGATCTCATGCTTACCCGACCGCTACAAGGCTGCGCTTCAGCCTTCTGGGTGGAGCTCATAGCAACATTTGTTATTATGTTCTTGGTAGCCTCATTAACTCATAAGGCTCAATCTGCAAGTAAACATTACTTTAGATTTCTAAATTCTGTAACGTGTTATTGTAACAAGATTTTAACATAAGGTCTAATTTTCATTATTTGAAACTTCTTCTTTCCTTTGGGTTGGCCATTTGTCTGGATTTGTTGTTGGCATTGCAATTGGACTAGCTGTGTTAAACACAGGGTGAGTACAAAAACTCCATTATCCCGCTTGTGTTAGTAATTTAGTAGGGCATTGATAATTTTGGCACGTTGTCACATATGTGTATTATAGGTCTGTGTTAGGAGGGTCGATGAACCCCACGAGGTCAATCGGGGCTGCAATTGTTTCATGGAATTTTAGTTACATATGGATATATATCACTGCCTCAAATATTGGAGCTGTAGGAAAATGCTCTCCTACTCCAATTTCTAAGGGCCCATGAACATAGGCCTTGTAGTTCTGTGACATCTCCCAGTACTTGTCTACGTCCTCAGACACTAGTAGGGACAAAGAGAGATAGATGAGACCACGTGCCCCTGCCACGAATATTTTAAAATTTCACTTTTTCGTATAAAATATTAGTCCTACTCCTAATTTATAAGAAAATTATACGTTGAAATACATAATTATGTCTCTATCTAATAAAATTTATATTTGACCTTTTCTTATGGTGCTCCCATTAAGAATATTTTTTGACTTCGTCACTAGATATTGAGGTTTAGGACAAGTTAAAAGTGCATTTTAATGAGCTTTTTGTGCTGAATGCCATCCTTTTAAGAGGTGGATTGATAAGTGTCACAACCTAAAAAAGTATCGTAGTGCATGCCACACTTATTTAAACAAAGTTACTATCGTGACAATTTTATCCTTTAATATATCTCCAAATTTCAAATATACCTTTTTTAATCTCATATCATCAAACTCCTCCATATGGTATATTTGGAATACCATATGTAATATAATAATGTGGCAGTAGCATTCTTTGTAAATGTTTTTCTTTGTGGTATAAATCAATCCAAGCTTTATTTTTATGGCTTTTGTATAAAGAGCCCCATTTTAATGCAATTATTGTTGCATGAATAAATACTAGTCCAACCAAAATAAAGGGATAGAATGTTGAGATGAAACAAGAATTGTTAGGTTTCATCTTGCATCATCTTTCCGATGCTTCATCAGAATTTACTGATACAACTTGTTTTTATCGAATGTCTTGTATTATGTATCACAGGATCATCCGTATTATCATAAGTGTCTGTAAGACCTTTGAATGAATATTATTTTACCTTAAAAAAAAAAAAAAGAAACAAGAATTGAGAATATAGTTGATCAAAACTGAATCCATGATTGATTGAGACCAAAAACAACATCCACTTCTTAATTTGTGTGGAAAGTTTGAGAGCTTATATAACCTTTTTCTTTTAGGGAACTTATATAACCTATCACAAAGCGCTTCATAATCATTCTGGTCTCTTAATTATGAGGTTCACTTGGTTTTCTAAAATTATATCAGCAAAAGATTTAAAAGATGTAATTTCGTTTACCGGTCCTGCTTCTCAATACACGTACCCAAATATTTATATGTACGTGTGTGTGTGTGTGTGTAACGACAGTCCATTTACAAATATGTAATTGGATCACAGTCAATGACGTGTTATGACACATGGTTTGTTTTCCAAAATTGAAAAATGATTGAAGAAAACAAAAAAATTTATATATATGATCGATGTGTGGCTTTTGCAGTTGGACTAGTGTTGTTTTCTAAAGCACAAACGACATGGCGTTTAGTAGGTAGACTACTTGTCGTTCCCCTATATATGCACGACAAGTCGTTTTATAAAAGATCATACGAAAAATGTTGATAGACGACATGCTCCGTCTTCTTTTTTTTTTTTTTTTGGTTATAAATTTCAAAAATACCGTTCCGACCTTTAAAAAAAAAAAAAAACTTTCTCATATATATAAATTTAAACGACATATTGCTAATGTTGACAAATAAACCATGTCGCTTTTAGCATTTAACTATACTAAGAGGTTTACAATGAAAATGGTAATAAGTAAGCTAGATATTCAAGAAGTCACCAATCATGCTGCATAAAGCTCTAAATTTGCATTATTGAAAAGAGAGAGAGAGAGAGAGAGAGAGTAATAGAGGATTTAACAATCGTGGAGGTGAATATTGTTTCTCGCTTTGTTTTTTAAAAATAGTCAAGATATTTGAAGTTGTTGTTTCAACTACACAATTTCAATCGTAAACAATATAAATCTCTTATACGTTATAATACACGATTTCAACCACTTATGGTTTCAAATTCTCCGGAACACCACAAACAAAGATACTTACTATAAATGCATATTCAGCCGGCCAAAATAAGAAATCTACTCGAAATTGATTGAAGAAATTGGAAATTTTTAAGCAGCGAATAGTTGGAGAGTACATGCCACAACTTCTTGTCGATACTTCTTGCTTATTCTTTTTAACTTTGATTGACACCTTTCTATGTGTAAAATGACTAGCTAGCACATATAAACAATTATAAGGATTCTTCTTCTTTTTTTTTCTCTGATTATAAGGATGCTTCTTATTTTGTTCTTCTTGCCTTAAAAAAAAAAAAGGCATCTTCTCTATATCTCTCCTTCTGTGGTCTATATAGAAGGTTCCTCACACAGTTGACATTGATAGTAGATTTTCCTCTCCTTTTTTATATTATTATTATTATTATTATTATTATTATTATCTTCTTTGTTTACTCATAGGCAACACAGAAATTTGGTAAAAAAGTATTTTATGAAACATTTTTGCTCATAAAATTGTTTGCGAGAGGACACTATCAGCCTGAAGACTAGAGATTGACTTTACCCAGAGATTGACTTTACCCCTGTATTGTGTGGAATAAATATCTTTTGACCAGGCCCATGAGTACCTCATGCAAGTTTTTTGGCATTAACGTGTTTAATATATTTATTTCCATTTATTGACCTTCTTATCTAAAAGAAAATAAGGTACCAAAATACGAAGTCCATATTTTGTGTACTAATTAAGTAATGAATTAACTTTATACAACGTCCTAAAATTAATTAAATGTTATTAGTGTGTAAAATGATGAATTAGCGTACCATAGTGCATTTATGAACTTAATTTAATTATTTTGAGATATTTCTAAATTAATGTTATTTTAGATTAATTTAATGATTTTTAGTTACTCTTGATTACTTTTATTTGTTATTTTGAATTTTAAAACCAAACAATTTGTCAAAATGACCGTTTTACAAAATCGTTGACGGCACATAGTTTTCGCACAGTAAAACCGCCTATTACTCTCTTTGTTTAGCCCCTTCTCTCTCTTCCTCTTCCTCACTCTCTTCTTATTCTCTCTTCCACTCTCTCTCACGTTCTCTCACTCTCTCCCTTAGTTTCTCTTTCTCTTTCAATTTCTCTCAAATTTTTGAATCAAAAATTCAAACCCAAGCTTTGGATCAGTGAATTGGAGGCTTGGGAAAGTGATTGAGCAACTAAGAACACGATTTAAAGCTTAATCCGAGGTTAGTTTTTAAATTTTTAAAACTTTTTCAATTTTTCATATTTCTTGGTATTTAAAAGTTAAGCTTTTCTAAGCTTAGAAAACCTTCAATCTAGGTTAAAGGAACTTAGAGTAACTAGAATCTAAGCTTTGTTTGATCAAAAACAGATTTGAATCAAGATTTTTTATTTTTCTCTATTTTTTCCTATTTTCAGAATTTTTTAAAACTTTGTGCAAATCTTGTTTAAATTGGTTCAAAAGTATTTTATATTGTTTTTCTGCTATCTATGAATGATTTTCATGCTTGAAAACTGAGAAAAACAAGTTGAAATGAAGATTTAGGCTCAAGGAGGCCGAAACCCATGCTTGGAAATTTCTAAAATTTTTCAGTTCGGCAGGCCGAACTTCGTGTTTGACAAGCCAGATTCATACGACCAACAGGCCAAACCTGAAAATGTTCGGCCGACAAAACTTGGTTTTCCGGCAGGCCGAACTGCACAGTTTGGCGGCCGAACCAGGGAGACCAGCAGACCGACTAGACATGGTAAAAATTTGTTATTTTTTACCTGTTTTTACCATTTTGAACCCAGATTTAGATTTTAACGATACAATATGATTTTACAAACTTAAATGGCATACTAAGACACTATGAGATAGTTTAATAACATAGAATATCTCGAGCTAGATACTAATAGACTTAGTTATTATACATTAAAGGTTGTTCGTGGTTCCGCAGAACTAATGTGTGGTAGACCGAGATTACAGTGTAGGACACCAGCACGAATATCGAGGTAAGACTTCTACCCATCTTTCTTGGTAACCTAGTTTTCAAAGGATTTTGGCCTCAAAAAGAATTTTTAACAAAAATGTTTTCAATGTTTGGTTGAAAAAGGATTTTATTGACTGATTTCATAAGTAATAGAATTGAGGTGGTTTTCATAATAAATCTCATAAGAAATGTAAAAGACTATATTTGGTAACAAAAGATTTTAATAATTATAGAAAGATATGTATATATATATATATATATATTTTAGGGCATGATGCCATATCAGAGATCGGGTCATGTAATGCACGACCTTGAGGGCAGGTCCTGAAACCCAGCTGGGCTACTTCGGTGGTGATATAAATATTGTTTGCCTAGAAAAGAATATAAAGGTACTTTCTAGATGGACTATTTTTAAAGGATATATTTACATGATTTTATTTCTTTAACTCTGTTTTCTGTTATTGGTTTTGAATGGTAAAATTGTATTTCAATTAAATATCTATTTGTAAAATCTAGTCCTACTGAGCCTTTTGTTTACCTTTATTTGTTTTAAAATTTTTCCCCCCTTAGGTAGATTCCAGCTTAGGATCGAAGAATAGTCTATTAACCAAACTTGTGACCAGTAGAAGACTTGGGTAGGTTGTAATACAGATAATTCAAGGCATGTATAACTTTAACTTTCTCTTTTTCTTTGGATTGTAGTTGTAATTTAATATTGTTTGTACCATGTGTGTACATAAGTTGTAGGTCAGTAGGACCCATTCTCGTTTCCTTTTATTTCTTTATTATTTCCTTATTGTTTACTTTTTTATCCATATTTGTTTAATCATTATAAATGCTTGTTTTAAAAATGTTTTAAATTATCAGATTTTTATAAACTAATCAATTACTTTAACCTATGTTTAATATAAAAATTTCTATTTAATTAATTTAATTAACCTATCACGTCACCTCCCGTACCCCGAGTGTGACACTTTATGACAACGGAAAAAAATTTCAACAACTATTGACATTTACTTCCAATAACTACTTTAGTGTTGGAGTTGTATTTCAACAAAATGATGATCATGTGCAAATAGCAAGCGCACCTTTCCTCATATATGTAACAGTGGTGTTAAAGACACCTCTAATCCCTTTTTTTTTTTTTTTTTTGCTACAAATTATAACTTGTCCTCTTTTAATTAGCATATATAATCTCTTATCTTTAATTATGGACATAATAATCTTTTAAATAATTATCGATAAAAAGTGACCATTCATATTGTTTTAAAACGTAATTCAAACTATAAAATTATGATTTAAACCAACTTTACTTCAATACTTTATCTTACAAAATTTAAACTTTTAAAATTAACTTTAGTAAGCTTTTTAGTTCAAACAACATTCACAAACAGCTTTAGAGTATACGAAAAATTAAAATTAGAGGTGGTGTTTCAAACATTACAACGTATTCCAACCAAATGTATAGCATTTCCATGCCATTACATGAAGAAGGCCTGATACTAGTTCTATATAAGGTGACAGATATTATACGTGTCGCTCACGTTTTCTCAATGAATGAATTATTTTGTGTCTGAGACCTTGTTTATTGAAATTAATGGAATAATTTTGTGGCATTGTCATTGTGTGTATGTGATGGGACCCTAACATTCATCGTTTTCCATATAGTCTAACCCATCAACCTCCATGTACATATACGTCCACTAAGATATCTCTAATTTGCTGAGAAGGCAAAGACATGACAAGACAAGACAACAAACAATATTTTATTATTCAACTCATCCAATCAAATGCAACACCAAAAAATAAAAACACACTAAAAAAGAAAAAAGAAAAAAGAAAAATTAGAGGGCATTAAATCTAGTAAGTTTTCTCAGACTTTAACCGATTTTTCAATTGGTTCTTGCAGTCTATTTTTATTATAAAGTTGCTTAAAGACAAGTTTGGTTATCGAGATATAGAAGGGGATGCTTATTTTTACAAATAGTACTTTGAACTTAAAACAAGCATGCAAAAATTAATGATATTTTTTTATTTTTCAAGTTGTTTTATTAGATCGACCGTTCAAGACCTTTGGTCTCTACCCAAACTTGATGAAAAAAAAAGGATCATTTTTTATGGATTCATTGAGAAGGATTTTGACCTCCTTTAAGGCCTATTAGAAGTAAAAGGCACTCATCAAAAAAAATTAACACCCTAAAAAAAGAAAAGAAAAATTAGAGTGCATTAAATCTAATTAGTTTCCTCATTCTTTAACCCATTTTTCAATTGGCTCTTGCAGTCTATTTTCATTATAAGTTGCTTCAAGACAAGTTTGATTTACTGGCTTAAATCTTTTATCAAATACAAGTTTAAAAATACGCTTTATTTGTTTATTTTTCCTTTCCAAATCTTTCTTGTATTTCGCTTTGTTCTGTAGTAAGAAGTTCATAGCTTTCCTCACCAAATTTAAAATTAAAACAAAGTTTCAATTATCTACGACAATCCAACATCCTCCACACACTCCGGAGGATGA
This sequence comes from Artocarpus hirsutus, assembly GCA_946598075.1. Lineage (NCBI taxonomy): Eukaryota > Viridiplantae > Streptophyta > Magnoliopsida > Rosales > Moraceae > Artocarpus > Artocarpus hirsutus. The sequence continues at coordinate 11,435 of CAMOHE010044699.1, forward strand.
CTACATTAACCCCAATTTCGTCTCCTCCAGTTGGCACAATTCACCTCATTATAATATTCTTCCCTTTACTTTCAAAACAACAAAAATCATAAGAAGCACTTAAATTATATTAAGGTCACTATTTCATATCACACACAAATATATCTATATATATACACACACACATATATGTATGTATTTTATGAATAATGTTGGCTTTGATTATTTTCTTTTGTTACGTTAATTTAGTAATTACAAGAAGTACTATGATTAGTGGTTAATTATTGTGCCACTGGTGGTAATCGCAATAACAACTATTAGTGATTAACTATGTGGAAAATTTTGGATGGATTTAATTAATTCTGATTAAAAAAATCTGATTTACTCTTTATTTGTGATATTATATATTAGTGATTATTATGCAGGCAATTAGTGTATGGAGTTTAATTAATTTTGATTTCCTCTTTGTTTAGTTAATCAGTGATAGATGACAATATATAGGTGATTAAGTATGCGGGCAAATAGTGTGTAGTTCGATTTAATTAATTAGATTTATATATTGTAATTACTAACATGACAGTAACAGCAAAAGAAAATAATCAAATCGAATGGCGATGATGAAATACCCTTTTTTAGCTATTATGTGACTATCATAACCCATTATTTTAAACGTTCTTTTGGAATGCTTTCTCATTGCTTTGTCATTACTTGTCTTGTAATTCTTGTGTGGTTCTACTAATTCTCTTCTAGTTGGGAAAAAGGTGCTTTAAAGCAAAATCAAGTCATGCTGATGTTCGAGTTTTACTTTCGCGATGGATCTTCCATTTCAAGTCCTTTCTCGCCAAAACGACAATATCATGTTTTTATTTGTTGAGTAAAGATGCTAAGAAAAGTAGTCTTAATAAAAAATTTAAAGCTTCTTAGAGAGGAAAAGATGAGTAAATTAGCACTGAATTGTCTTTGTAAGCAGATAATACAAGATCCACTATTGTAAGTCTGGCTAATCTTAACTTTCATACCAAACATGATCAAGTTAATAATAGGAGATTCTGTCTATCAATGAAAGAATGACAACTCAAGAATAAGTATAAAAGATAAAGTTAGAACCAGCATCTTAACTTTACTCATTACAATGATATTTGATTTATTCGACCAAATTTAAATAAGTATAAAAGATAAAGTTAGAACCGGTATCTTAACTTTACTCATTGCAATGATATTTGATTTATCCGACCAGATATTTGAGATATATTCCATGTGAGTATGTGGCATATGAAAGTTTTCCCCCTTATTTTGCACGAAAAATCAGAAACTCCAATGTTGTTTTCGCTTTGGACGATATCCAAAGTCAAAGGAAAAGGAAGAATTAGGTTATGTAGTTATCACTTTTCCTCATAAACAAAAGAGGGGTTTTTCACAAGCCATAATTAATGCTTATAATTGTGGTTCTACGCAATTCCAAGGTCTTTGTATTTGAGGGCATCAATCTATATTTGTCATCCATTCCAAGTAACAAATTGTTTTGTGTTGGATTATGGAATCAGCCACATTGCTGTGGTCCTACCAACTCCCATCCACTATTCCTTTTGTTTTTACGTTTTTTCCATTCGCAACAATAAAAAAAAAAAAAAAAAAAAAAAAAAAAAAAAAAAAACTGAATTTGATATTTTTTTTGTTGACAAAATTGGTTTTGGACTATGAATATCTTTTTTTTTTTTTTTTTACCATTAGAATATATGTTTAACAACACAAGGAAAAACATTGAAGGAGGGAGGGTATTTTGGCGTAGTATTTTTATTTTGAATTTTTCCTTAAAAGATGTAATTCAATAAAGAAAGAGGGAAATTACAAATTCAACTTGAGGTATAAATGTCTAATGCTTTAGTATTACACAATTCTTAAGAGTGGGATCTTCATAAGTTCCATCAAATTTGATTACCTTTTTTTTTATAATACACTATGTTATATCAAAATTTGGTTACATTTCAATAAACAAGAGGGGGAAATAACAAATTTAATTTGAAAAATTAGGTACAAATATTTAATCTATTAGTAGTGTACAATTTTAAACCATCGGATTTTTCTAAGTTTCGTTAAATTTGATATTTTTTTAGTTATGATAATCCTTTGTTGTAATATTGTAGTTCAGGGCTAATATGATCTTATTAGGATTTTTTTTAATTTAAAAAAAAGAAGAGAATGTAAGTAAGAAAGTAAAGTAAAATTTGTGTAAAACTGAGAAGGGATAAATATGCCACAAGTAGGGGTGGCAATTCGTATCGATGGGTCTAATTCAAGTCAAGTTGAAGGTCAACTTTTACATAAATTAGCTCAGCACTAACCCGACTCGTAACACAAACTTGCTGAGAAATCTCAACACTAACGCGAACTATTTGGACACAGGTTGACATGAACACGACCCGTACTAACCTTTCTTTATGCAACCTATGAAACGCCAATAACTTACAACTCGTCAATGACCCACAACTTGTCAATGACCCGTAGTAACCAGTTACAACCCATGATGTTTTTTAGCTTTGAGTTTATACTAATATAACATAAAAATAAACATAAAACAAATTTCCTCAATATCAAATAAGTTTCATACTACAACAACAAAAAATTAAGTCTTAAAATTTTTAAAAACATCTAACAAAATAACAAGTCCAACAAAATAAAAAAGTCTCAAATGCTCAAGCTAAAATTATCTTCTTATTATTCAAAAATAAAAATCAATTTAGTTTTAAGCTTGGTCTGAGATCAAATGAGTTATAGTTTTATCTTATAAATATATTTAAAAATAGGGGAAAATATTTTAGAAAAATATTTATATAATTCATAACGGGTCAAATAAGTTATTTTAATATCATATAAGTTGATTTAAATACGATCTATTTTTAGACTGATCAGTTTTAAGTTAATACTAAAACAACCCAACGGATGGTTAAAATTTTTTTGACCATATCCTATAAAAAATATGTCTGATTCATGTTTTATTGTTCTGTCAAACCTGTATTTCTGATCCTAGTCATACGTTAGAAAATAAATACAGGCACTCGTTATTTTTAGCCTTTAGGTCGTCAAAATCTTATCCACTGAAATGCCTTTAGATTGGACCATTGACTTTGTCATGCACGGGTGGGCCTGTCTTAGGTGGGAACAAAAGTCCTTTTCTTTAATAAAAGCGGAAAAAGAAGAAGAAAAAGAAAAGGGCTAATCAACTATTCTTTCTTCTTATCGCTTTGGCCAAGATCGCAAGATTTCCCATTTTATCTAAAGACTCTTCGTAACGCTAATAGGGTCAGACGTAGCAATTGACTGTCAGATCCTGCTGGTTTATAATTTTAATCATACTTTGAACTGTGAGCAACATTAAATAGTGTACTGTAGATATTAAATTAAATATCGCATAAAGATACTAACAGCAAGAAGCTTTTAACAATGACAGATTAAACAATACTAAAACAAAAAAAAAAAAAAAAAACAACACTGATGCTTGTTTAAGTAGAACTTAAAACACAAACGAGTAACTTTAATGGGGTATTTGACAAAAAGGTTTGAACTGAAAAAAAAAGGTTCAAAAATTATAAAAATATAAGAGTTTTATATTGTAGGAGTTTTTTGCTTTATATTATAATACATGAGACTTTGTACTATTATTAGTTTAAACTGGTTCATTAAACGAATGATAAACAACATAAATTACTTTAGTGTCTGTGTTCTTTGATTAATATCTTTCACTAAATCCTTTTATCAATCTTTATCGTATAAAGAGACGCTACCTAGCTGCTAAAGTTAAATGGTTAGATAAGTTTACGAAGCTACAGATTAGTTGATAGATACATTTATAATTGGTATATATTCTATTTTTTATACACCAATTATTATATTCCTATAAATTCTTTTTCAGTTGGATTTAAAATCCACGTTATACAGTTGATTGTGTTTAACACGCTCGAACCCTAGAATTACACACCAATCACTGAAAATATCAGAAACTGCCAAATCAGGTATACGGCCGTTTGAGATCTCAGTTGTAATTAACGTTTTAAGTTTAAAAATTATAGTATGTGAAAATTTACACTATAATTACTTTTAGTTTTTACTGTAGCTGTTGAAAGTTTTACCCTATTTACAAAATTGATAAATTAAAACAGAAGACAGAAGGGTAAATAAAGATCACATAACAATAGTACATGAAAAAAAACGTACGTTCCACCAGTTTTAAAGATTCGTCCTCTTGATTAAGAATGAAATAATTAAATCAAGCTTTTTAAATAGGTGTGACCGGTAGATAATAACTTTGTGTTATCTGATGATTTATTTTATCAAGAGAAAACAGCGGGGAAAAGGAGCAAGTTTGTACATAGTACAACAGAAGCAAAAGATGAACTGTGGGCCTTCAGGAAAACCATGGGCGTAAGGTACCAGTTTTGATTCTTCACGGGAGAAAATAAATTCCAAATTGTACTAAGCTTTTGCTTGCTCGTGTCAAATTCAATTTGTCTAATAAAGCTTTTTATTTTGAATTTTTTTAATTTATCAACATACATATAACATATTACAGTAAATGTTCACATCTATTCCTTGGTCTTCATGTCCTCTTAATTTAAATTAAATAATATGAACACATAAATAAAATATAAATATAATAATTAAGTAATTTATTTAAGTGTCAAAATTTAATTAAAAGACCGTAAGTTAAAAAAAAAAGATAGTAGATTATGATATATATATATATATAAAAATATAATCTACTATGAGACAAGCTATATTCTTTTTTATTTTCAGAATATTTCTTTTCATTTTCTTTTCTTTTTTTTTTTTGAAGGAATATATTGCTTTTCAATTTCTAGGTGAGACTTTTGTTTTCTGTTTCCTTGATGGAAAAGGACAGGGAAAATGAAGAGTAAGCCTGGATCTGAAATAAATGTTTTTCGTTTTAATTTTAATTTTTTAGAGAAAGAAATTAATGTTTTGCCCCATTTGGACGAATAACCAAGAAAAAAGTGATAGAGATTTCAACTCAAGCCACGTCAGATCTGATGCACCTTCAATTTCAACCGGACCCCACAAACAGCCATCTTTATAGTTACAAACCAATATTCACCGACTCAACAAATCCTAGCCTTCCAATCTCGGCAAAAAATCTTAGCCGTTCAATTTCAGACCCAGAAATTAAAATCAAATTCACATATGATCTTCCAAGTTTATAATCATGAGTGGTATAATAGGCCTTAGCAAGAGTAATTTTGTTGAAAAAATAGATTTTATTTGTGAATCTATATTGTAAGGCCTATCTTTTATTAAATCTGTAGTATTCAACATTACAAATAATACCGTATAGTATTATTCTCTTCTTTTGGCGATATACATCATATTTTGGTGCAATTTATTTTGCATGTATTGAGGAAATCTTAGATTCATAAGAGTGTCTTCTTCAAAGGGAATAAAATAATGCGTTATTTTACATTGGTGTGACTAGGACTAGATGGTGCACTTCATATTATAATGCATTATGACGTTTATTCTTTTCTCTTTTTTTTTTTAATTCGATTTTAAGTGTTGATAGTATCAAATTCAGCACGAAGAATCCTTTTGCCTGCCTGTCCCCATCAAATATTAAATTACTGGATAGAATCTAATTTACAATACCATTTCCTTTTTTTGATGGAAAATTAATACCATATCTGTTTTGTTTTATATCCATCCATAATTAAGCTGAGTAGACTAATAATTACTACTTGTTTTCTTTAATTAATTTTAGTTCCAAGTTGCAATCAGAACTAAGGAGCTGAACACATCTAATTAACCTTCTTTTTTTAATATCCAATGAAATTTATGGCTAAAAATTTTTGATTAATTTCTCATATAACATGTAAAATGAAAAAAAAAAAAAGAAAAAAAAAGAGTGCCGTATCAATAATCAGAATATTAAGTGATCGATATTCGATATATATTTGTAACAAATTAATCAAGTAACTCAATAATAATCAAAGGAAATTTAGATGATAGTTTAATTTTACATGATTGAGATTTTATATTCATAAAAGGTAACACGTCATGTTGCTGTCTTCGTGGCCAGCGGGATCCAGTACCTTGTGGAAGATAGCTTTTTTAAAATTATTTTTTATCTACTTTTTTTTTTTTAAATATTATAACCATACACAAGATGATGACGACTCTGTTGACAATGGTTTTGTGCCTATTATATTAATTGAAGCTCATCCATGTTGAATAATTCCCCCCTAAATAATTGAGGGAAGCTGCCGTAATTCGAAGCTCACAATAGTTATTTGCGTCTTTATTTACTTGACTTATAGGTGTTATGAGAAATAAGTTAAAACTAAAAATTAAAACTAAAACTGAAAGTACTGTAACGTATAAAAGCTTTATGCTGTAGCATATTTTTACTTTACAATGTAGCTTGTAAGACTTTTACACTGTTTGAGTTGAAACTGAGTTTGTCAAACACAATATCAATATCGTTATAATATCTTAATAGAAGAAAAGAAAATTGTTATTTTTGTTTACACGTAATAAGTGAAGACGGACTATATTGATTTACCACGACATTTTGTCTGTAAAAACCATGATTGAAATTTAATTAACCTTTGAAAGTAAACCGATGGACTTAACATATTTTCTTGATCTTCCAATTTTATCATTACATCTTGAATTGTATATTTATGTTATTTATATTATCTAAGAATTTTTCTATTAGTTATTTAACTTTAATATCCTCAGTTAACAATTAAAAATGACTTGTAATATTCCTAAAAAGAATTACTTGTAATAAATCAGTGGCAAGATTAAAAAAAAATAAAACATCCTAATCAATATAGAGGATTTGAGTTCCTAGATAGAAGTCATTCACAAAGTTATAAAATCATTTCTCTAAAGTACTACGTGAAGTACCAACTTAAATCATTCTAGACAGATAAAGCTAAATAAGGTGACCAATGAAGGGAAACAAAAAACAAAAGGCAATTGGTGTGTAAGTTTTTGAAAGTCATTTATGAAATTAAAATTTAAGAATAAATGTTATTGAATGATCATTTTTTCAATGTTTCAAATTTGTAGAATTACTTTCATTTATTATAATGACATCTAAACTAATGAAACTAGATACCTTGCACCAAAACTTAAATCCCGTAATGATCAGATACTTTAGATGTAGGAAAATTTTATTGTGGGTTTTGAAAACAACCTATATAAAAGTAGGTATTTATCTTTTAATCGTCAAATATATAAACAAGAAATAATTTTAACTAGATCCAATAATTAAAAGAAAAAGAACCAAATATGCTCCGAACGTCGACAAAACCTTAAAATCATGAGTTTAAATTGTTTCGGTTTGTCTACGACATTAGTGTTGTTTGACAACTTTTTGAATTAGTAAAGATTATTTTGAGACAAAATGTATGTTGAAAAGATGTATAAATTATCTGAAAGATGTTTATATATTTAGAACACAAAAACAACAATGTTGATTTGGCCGCAAAGCTCGTTCGGTTTTGCCAATAATTAGGCAACTTGTCTTGTCTTGTTAAAGTAAAGGAGAAGGCAATATGCAAAAGATGTCGTAACGTTTAATATTAAGATCGGGTTTAATTCATTAAATCTTATATTGTTTTGAGCAATTTGAACTAATAAATAATCTCTCTACTATTTCATGTTTTCTATTTTAGTCTTTCTTTGAAAAACATCATTTTCATCCTACAGGATTATAACCTTACTACTTACAAAATTGAAAGTTTTAGTCTAGTATGTAGTGTATTTTTTAAACTGAGTCTCATTATTTTGTTAATAACGGGGTTATAACCCCATAGGGTTAAATAGGATTGCTCAAGTCTTTGTGTATTTTTTTAAAAAAATTTTTTGGTCTTTAGCTCCTCTTATTGATCAAGTAATAGAGCATTTGTAGTTGCACCATTGCAAGCATAGCCTAGCAAAAATTCATACCCAACTTTATCACAAAATATAGAGTTTGAATCCTCAGCTTAAAAAAAAGTAATAGAGCATTGATTAGATTCAAAGATCCATGTTAGAGTATTCATTGATTTATATGATTTTTTTTCCAAGGCATTCAATTATATGATTTAGAGCATCTTCAATCCATAACACCAAATGGTGTAACTTTTACATTAAAATAATGTAACTGTTACATCAAATAATAACTCCATCTTCAACCCTTTATATTATTTTTAACACTAAAAAGAATATTCTTAATATATTCTATTTTATCTTATTTTTATTTTCTTGATTAACAGTGGCACGCCAGAATTAGCGTGCTCCTGTTCCTCTTATCAATTTGGTGTAAGTTTTTGGTGTCTTATTAGAGCTAACATTCACGTCAAAATAACACCCATAAATAAGGCGTGGGTTGGAGTCGGTCTTGGTAGCAGACCAATTAATCCCACAATGACACTCAGACAATTACAAATAAAGCGTGCGCCTAAGAATTGTCTGGAAATTCCTAAAATAGCATTTTGTTTTAGAAAAAATTTCCTTTTTTTGTTTCCTGAATAGAAAAATTTTATAGTTGCTACCAAATGTTTGCAAGTGGTGGACCGCAATTTTAAATCGTTCAATTTTAATTAAACTACGTCATAATTTGATTTATTTTCAAAAGGTATTATTTTTAGTTTATTATAATTCTAATATGAATCATTTAAAACATGTCCTATCTTTAAAATATCAGATACTTCTTTTCCTTAAAAAAAAGATAATTTCTTTTTTCCAGAGGACATAATTTCTTTTTTCTATATATTTATTTATAATAAAATTCCAATACCAGTCCACCTAATATTATCCCGACCCTACGTGGCAACACTCCACGTTCTGCGGCATCAGAAATATCTGGACCCTTCCTCACTGGAATATGGGCGACCTTTCCTCGCCATGATTCACCAGGGATAAAAAGAAAGAACACAAAAGAGTAGATAACTTGTTTCGTTGGGCTTATTTCGTTGGGGCCCAGAGGCCTGAAGTCCCTCCCACACGTCCGCATCCGACCCTCAAGAATTATCGCCCCTCGTGGGTCCCACGATCCACATGCTTCATCACAGTTCATCGTCTTTCATTGGACACACAGACAAAAAAAAGGGAAAAAAATCAAATAATATGCTAATGGAAAAAAATAAAAAAGTGTCTGTAAACAACAAAATAAAAGAAAATAAAACTATTTAAAATCCTAGCGGCACCGTAATGACGATTTTGCCCTCCTCCGTTCTTCCTATAAATCACAACCCCCCCCCCCCCCCCCCCCCCCCCCCCCCCCCTCTCTCTAAAAGTTTTGATCTTTGCGGATTTTCATTCGGCGTAGTGATATTGTTCCAATTAATTATCTCGGTTGGTGCTAAGAAAAAAGTTCAGAATTTTGATTTGGTTCAATCACAATTTAAATTAATTAGTTTGGTTGGGGCTAAGAATAAAGTTCAAGATTTTGATTAAAATTAATTATTTTTGTTGTAATGTTTATCTCTTACGAAGAAAGGAAACACATTTACCAGGAATAAGATAAACTTGTAAGTTTGGAACATTGCTTACTTTCTTTTTCTTAGGATTCTAGGCTGAACATTGCTTACTTTCTTTTTCTTAGGATTCTAGGCTGAGGAAAAACTTTAGAACTTCTTATTTGTAGTTTGTGAGTGTGAAGTTTCAATCTTTTGGGATTTTGATTCTATGTTGTAATGTTGTGGCCTCGTTCATAATTGTCATTTGGTTTAGATTCTCTTTTTTAAACGATAATTATAGAGTGAACCTCCAAAGGTGGAATTTTTTTTATACGCGGCAACTTTTTGTTTGGATTGTGCTTGTAATTTGCTCAAGGAAGACATTCTTAGTCGACGTCTTAACTTTATGCTCAAAAAGCAAGCTTGGTGCAGCTGTTTCAGTTGGTGCTGAGTAATTTTTTGCTTTTTTACTTGTTATAGAAGAGAGTTCCAAGCACGGGATTAGTGTTATTGGCTTCCATTCAATGGGTGCGTGTTTATTGCTTAGCTCTTATAGTTGAGCTTTATCCAATTTGTAGGCATGTTCATGGCAAGAGGGTTCTTATAGTTACCAACACCACTGTGGCGCCATTGTACTTGGATAAAGTTGTCGAGGCTTTAACAAAAGGAAACCCAAATGTTTCGGTTGATAGCGTGATTTTACCAGATGGCGAAAAGTATAAGAACATGGTAGGAGTTCTATAAGTTTAGCTTTAAGATTTGTTTCTTGATGGGGTACATAGTGGTCATATCATAAATAATTGTTTACTTGGATCAATAGGAAACTCTTATGAAAGTATTTGACAAGGCTATTGAGTCTCGATTGGACCGAAGGTGTACTTTTGTTGCTCTTGGGGGTGGTGTCATTGGTGATATGTGTGGCTATGCCGCTGCCTCATTCCTTCGCGGTGTTAATTTCATTCAGATTCCGACAACTGTGATGGCACAGGTTTGTCAATGCTTGAAATTTCTTATTGCTTCACACGCACACACGATTTCTTAATGCTTATGCTTCTCCAAATCATGCACCTTTGTTCAGAATTTCTTGTGCCTCCAACAACTCTTCCTGTTCTGTTGCATAGGTTGATTCTTCTGTTGGGGGAAAAACTGGGATAAACCACCCACTTGGGAAGAACTTGATTGGCGCATTTTACCAACCTCAATGTGTACTCATAGACACAGACACATTAAACACATTGCCGGACAGGGAACTGGCATCAGGTCTTGCTGAGATCATTAAGTATGGGCTGATTAGGGATGCCGAGTTTTTTAAGTGGCAGGAGGTGAACATGAAGGCATTGATGGCTAGGTACGAAGTACCCATTGAAGGAAATAAACTGCTTTTTTTTTTGGACTTACAGTGGCATGTTGAAGAATCTATATTATTTTTGGAAAACTTCAAACTTTATGTTGATCATGAATTCAGGAAGATAACTTGCGATGACTTTATTCCGTGCTTTATTTCCCAATTTCTATGTTTCTAGATGAATCTCATGCATGTGTATACTGCACTGTTCCTTTTCCATTGCAGGGATCCAAGTGCATTAGCTTATGCTATTAAGCGCTCATGTGAAAACAAGGCTGAGGTTGTGTCCTTGGATGAGAAGGAAAGTGGATTGAGGGCAACACTGAATTTGGGCCATACGTTTGGCCATGTGAGTATACAATCGGTTTTCCTCTTTTCAACTTGCCTAATGTAACTAGGGTTATATTTTGCAGTGGAGGTCTTGAATCATGCAATTAAATTTGTTACTCTATACCTTTCATTTCATTAAAGTTTGTGCTTCTACATAAACCATCTGTGTTCTTTCTATGAGTTGATAGTTAATGAGAGCGTTTTGTATCCTTAGTTAATTACAATTTATCACTCTAAGAGTTTCCTGGAAATTGGAAAATCCGAGCTGCCTCGCAGAATTGAGGGCACTTGTATCAGGAAATGTAAAAAGTCCGAAAGGGAATTCATTTTTTAAAATTTCAACATTTTTTTTTCTTTTAACAAAAACAAATCTCTCTCTCGTGTAGAAAAAAGATAGGATAAAATTATTTAGATCATTTTTACCTACTTGCTAATTTTGAGAATTTCTTCTACGTTTAGAATTTCACTCGTGAAGAAAATTAATCCAGAAATGATATAATCAATTTTCTTCCTTTGGTTATTCGTTAATCAATAATTTTTCATTCAGTTTTGTGGCTATGTTCTTGTTTGTCCTTGTGACGTGATATGCCTTGTATAGGCAATAGAAACTGGGTTTGGCTACGGGCAGTGGCTTCATGGAGAGGCTGTTGCAGCTGGCATGGTAATTATCGCTTAATTTACATTTCAGTTTTCCATAACAAAACATTCTCCTTTACCATATCTAAAAACCATGTTGAAGGAACTTGGATGCCAATCTTCAGGTTATGGCTGTTGACATGTCCTACCGCCTTGGATGGATTGACGATTCAATTGTCAAGCAAGTTCATAGCGTTCTAGAACAAGCTAACTTACCTATCGCCCCCCCTGATACTATGACTGTGGAGATGTTCAAGTCTGTAATGGCGGTAAGAAACTAATGAGTCTGCCATTGCTATAAAACTTTTACGCTTCTTGTTTCCCTTCTTTTTGTTTAATTCTTTGAAGTTACACTTACTTGAGGTTTTCATATTCTTTGGATATGGCAGGTTGACAAGAAGGTAGCTGATGGACTTCTAAGACTCATCCTTCTGAAAGGCCCTCTAGGCAATTGTGTTTTCACAGGCGATTACGATAGAAAAGCCCTCGATGATACACTCCGCGCATTTTGCAAATCCTGATCGAAAAACACGGTGCAAATTATTCCGAATTACGTGGCAAGTTCTTTAACAATATTTTGTAATCTAAATTCCTGCATGCCTCAAGGGCCTTTTCTCTTGGTTTTCCTATATTTATTTGTATTGCAAGAGGCAAGCGCCTTTACCAAGTTTGTAATTCTAGATTGTGTGGCATGATCAATAAATCAATAAATCCTTATCAAGCCATTCATCATTCATATCCTTTACCAAGATGTAATTTTAGAAACTGTGGCATGATTTTAAATCCCTAGGCAATCATATTTCCTCTCTCTCTCTTTCTCTCTCCAATATTTTGCAGTTTAAATTCTTGCTTTGCCCTTTCTCTTGGTTTTCCTATTTATTTGTATTGACAAGAGCCTTTACCGGGTTCAAAAAAAAAAAAAAAAACTGAATTCTTTTCTACCCAATCATAACTTGAATCCTCTCCCTCCCATCCTCCTGCTCCCTCTCTTTCTCTCTGCCTTGAATATTGATTAGTGTCCCTAAAAGGTAGCCAGTCTGGAACTGAGGCGATTGTTCAGAGAACTTGGAGGCAAACAAGCTCTCAAATTGTCATGCAGCTATGATCGCCGACGGAAAAAATGTTAGGATCACTTGATTTGTCACTGTGTTTTTATCTTGCCATATGCCATTCTATTCCCTCCCCCCCCCCCCCCACACAAAACACACCAAAAATAAATAAATAAATAAATAAAAACATAACTATTGATTGTTGTTTTACCAAATTTATCATTGTATTTTCCTTTCCTTTATACACTTGTAGGAGTGCATTTTGAAACAGACTTATGCTATTCAATAAGGGGAAAAAGTTAGCGATAAAATGTTAAGATATATATATATATTTTTTTTTAATTTTAAGATAGGAATCTCTTCTCCCTTTTTGCCTTTTTCTTCTTCTATTTTTGGCAAAATAATAAAAAGGCCCTTTGGTTCTTTTTTCTCAGTTCTTACAGCCCTTGTTTCTACTTTCCCTCATTCTCAAGGTGACACAACAAATGCGGATTATTGGACACTGACTAAGTCACACCAACTGAAATTAGACAAAAATAAAATGTACATTATACAACTATAATTAATTTTTGGAAGGCAAATGAGGTTGGAAAAAGAAGAAGAAGAAGAAGCAAAGACAAGACATTGGGTTTTTTTTTTTTTATTTTTTTAAAGCCTGATAAAAAGATGGTATTTTATAAGAGAAAAGGAAAATATGGTAGTGGGAATAATGGTATGAGTTGGCCCAACCGGCTAGCTCTAAACTAAGATTTTGTTAATCATATTATACTACCAACCTCTATCATTCTCGTAATATTTAAAATCGTAGGTGAAACTTGAAATACATTTTCATAATAAACTTTCCTATGTCTACATTGGATTTAAAAATTAACTAAGTAGCCTAAGCTTATATATGGGTTTCTAATGATCAGTTAAAACAGCTTATCAAAAAGAAAAAAAAAAAAAGATTTGTTAGGATGGTTTAGTGCTTAGCATCATAATTTGGATATTGTATATCTTTTAAGGTTTAGCTATTAGTTAACAACCACTTCCTTATTGAGATCATAGATTAGTATTTTTCTCCTAACTTTGTCATATTATTATATTATAATTGCCCTTTTGGTAAACTATTTGTCCTTGTCTGAATTAGCTTACATATAAGTTTTAACTTGTTTGATATTGTACATGAGTATATGTCCACAAGTGTCCTCCATAATTCAAATACTCCCAAATTAGTCTACCTAAGATTGGGTGGCGTTCCAAGAAAACTATCTTGTTAATTATCTACATATAAATCCAAAGTAAAATTCATCATTCCAATTTATTATTATTATTACTATTATTCCACTAAAAATAAAATAGAGGCTAAACGAATTCCAAATTGTACATTAATTAAAAATAATAATTTGAGACAAACGAGCAAGCACGTCCATTTTTTACAATAACGATCACTTTCAGAAATGTGAACCTCCTACCCATTAACCCGTTTAAAAATGATTAAAAACAATAAAAATAATAAAACATTTTGTTTGTTAAATAGTAATATAATTTATTTTTTAATAGTTTTGATCATTAATCTTAATTCTTATATATATTTATTTTCAACAAGGTAGGTACATGCCTATACGTAACTTGAAAGTTTACCCAAAAAAAAAAGAAAATTTATAAGCAATATTTTAATAGAAAATTTGAATTAAAATCAAAACCATCACACTACTAATAGGGCGTTTAGCATAATCGTTAGAACTGAAAATTTTAATTTAAAAACTATAAAATGTGAGGGTTATACATCGTAACAATTTTTTGTTTTTTACTGAAACTATTGAAAGCTTTATATTATAGTTGCTTAGAATAAATTTGTTCTAACCGAATTCCCAAATACCCTCTAACAATTGAAATGAGAATATATATACACAGACACCCCAGTAAAAGTTATGGTACAACAAATATTTTTATTCTGATAAGTTTTGTTATTTTAATTGTTGGATCGATTTTCTATGACGGAGAGTTATTTTGCATTGTGTATTGTAAGGTTTTAACATAACTCTCCGTTGAAAAATTTTAAAGTGTTTGGCATGATATTTAAAACTGTAAATACGATAGCATGTGAAAGTTTTATACTGTAGCAACTTTTTTCTTATTACTGTAGCATGTGAGAGCTTTGTATTGTTTTTAACTGAAAAATTGGTTAAACCAACTAAAGATTTGTTTAATAGTTAAAATAACAATATTAAAACAAAAATATTTACTGTACTATGAGAATTCCCCATGTATATATATATATATATACTATGAGAATTCCCCATATATATATGTATATATATTTTTGGGGGAGATATCCTTATATATGAATGATCAAAAATAGAAAATTGGGAAAAAGAAAAACGACAACCTTTTTAGGAGGAGGGTGTGGGCGGTTTGTTGGCGAAAATTGGTTGGCTCAACGAACGCTTGAACGGCATTATTTCCCGGCCAATTTCCGCTCCTCTTTCTCTCTTTTGTTTCTCTCTCCTCTTCTCCTCCTCCTCTTTCTCCTTCAACCAAATTTCCACCACTTTTCCAGAAAAACAACCACCAAAACATTTGGGTTCCAAATTTCTCGAAATTCTCTCTCTTTTCTCCAAAATCCTCTTTTGCGCATTTCTGAAACTAGGGTTAGGGCTCGGTGCTTTTTGGGGATTTTTCGCGATTTCGTGGTTGTTTTCGATCGCTCAAATGCGGCGTGATTGAAAGGGAAGATCGAGCCCTCAGGTTAAGATCTGAGGCTTTCGTTTCCTTTGTGAAGAACGAGCCTTGAAAGAAGAAGAAGACGAAGAAGAAGAAGAAGAAGAAGAAGAAAGATGAGTGCTTCGAGGTTCATAAAGTGCGTTACGGTTGGAGATGGAGCTGTGGGAAAGACGTGTCTGCTTATCTCCTACACCAGCAACACCTTCCCTACGGTCACTTCTCTCTCTTCTTCCTTTTTTTTGGTTGTGTTTTTCTCGTCTGTTCTTGAGGAGAAAGTCTGAGATTTTCTTGTTGTGTCTTGAGTTTTTCAGAATATGAATGAATTGGCGGTTTTCTATTTGAAAATTTTAGCTGAAATGGAAAGAAAATCCCTTTAATAAATTCGTTTCCTTTTCGTTAGAAAAAGCGATTTCTTTGTTTTCTTTTCCTTTTAATTTTCTCTTTATATTCAAAGAAATTATCTTGCTTTCTTCACTTTCTAGTTTTTTTAATTGCAATATTACTGTTTTTGTTTTCAATTATGAATTTCAGCTCAAATTCAAAAGAATGTCATATTTTTAATCACTCTGTTGTCAAGGAATGTGAATTAAATAGGTTTCTTTTGGTGATCAGAATTCAGACAATCACATTTTTTTTCCTTTTCTGGGGAAAATATGTTTTTTTAATCAAATGTGGTTGCTTTATTTCAGCATTCTTGTATTTGGAACTCTTTTAATGAATTGTAGTTTGCAATCTAGATTTTCTTTGCAATGTGACTTTATTTCCTGGGTATATGTTGAATTGTAATCTGTGTATTGTGGTGGAAATGGTTTTTTGCAATTCGATGATATTGTGGTCCTTTTATTTATGAGCGCTGGATTGATAAATTTACTAATTTATCATCTTTCTACGTTGATGGAAAACAGGATTATGTGCCAACTGTTTTTGACAATTTCAGTGCAAATGTGGTGGTTAATGGGAGCACTGTTAACTTGGGATTGTGGGATACTGCTGGTAATTATTCATTATTTTTAGATTTGTCTCATGTAGTTTGTGTTATATGGGTTTCCTCTTCTGGGTCTGAATTTGTTCTCTGTGGAACAGGGCAGGAGGACTATAACAGGTTAAGACCCTTGAGTTATCGGGGGGCAGATGTTTTTATACTGGCGTTCTCTCTCATTAGCAAAGCCAGCTATGAAAATGTCTCGAAGAAGGTGAGGCTTTGTTTTTGTGTTGGGTGTGTTGTTTTTTCATAGTGACAGGTAGTGTTTGTAAAACGCTGATGTCTCCGAACACATTGTTTGTTTATGTTTGTCTCCAGTGGATTCCGGAATTGAAGCATTATGCACCTGGTGTTCCAATCATTCTTGTTGGAACAAAACTTGGTAAAATTTTGTCTTTCTGTTGTGATTATCATCCTTACTAATGAACTATTGATACAAATATTGGTCTAATTCTTAGATATAATCAAATGTCATGTGTGGAGTTCCCTAGTAATTAGCTGCTATCGTAGTTTCTATATATGACAAATTTGTTTGCTGTGTTACAATACTTTTCCATGGCAAGGCTGAATTTCATTTTATAGCACAGATTGCTGTTAGGTGCCAGAAGGCTTTGTTAATAGAAGTTTTTGCATAAAGCATGAGCCATCAATAGCTATCTCTTCTAAGTAAGAGTTCTTACTCTATTTTTCTTTTCTCCTTTTTGGTTTTTTCTGAGTCAGATCTTCGGGATGATAAGCAGTTCTTTATAGACCATCCTGGTGCTGTACCTATTTCTCCTACTCAGGTGAAACTTTACTGCTTGACATGCAATGACAGATAATCTAATTCCACACTTGTTTTTTTCTTTTTTTTTTTTTATATTTACCTTCTTTTACTATTCTAGGGGGAGGAGCTTAGGAAGCTCATTGGAGCACCTGCTTACATTGAGTGCAGTTCAAAAACACAGCAGGTTTGTATTGTTACCTGCTTAAATAATTTGTGCTTTCTTTATGGTGACATAGGACCTTTTTCTTGATAAGTTGCCTTGTATGTGCAGAACGTGAAGGCTGTGTTTGATGCGGCTATAAGGGTTGTCCTTCAACCGCCAAAGCAGAAGAAAAAGAAAAGCAAAGCACAAAAGGCCTGCTCCATATTGTAATTTGGAAATAGGTGTAAAGAAGACGACAAACCCTCCATTCAGCCTGTAATCTCCTTCCTCGTCCTCTTTTACCCCTTTTTCTCCTGAAGAAGTTGGAATTTACTGAAGCCATCAGGTGGTTTGGTGTGGTTTCTCCTTGGAATTATTGTGATCCCTTTTATTGTTAAGTTGGATGGTTGCCGATCTTCCCTTAACTCCAGGTTTTGATTGTTTTTATGTATTATTAAAAATAGACTGGAATATCCAAATTAGGGTAACAACCTTACTTTTTTTTCCTTCTTTTTTTGGATACAGTTATATATTATTACATTTTGTATTGTGCTTTGAAAGGATTGGCAATTGTTATTGGTTTCTTAGCTAAATTCTGTACCTCTGATTTTGGCTCACTGTATTGTCTACACATTGAGTGAGATTTTATATCTAACCATGCTCGGGAGTTGGAATATGATTTTCATGATACAATTATCTGTCGTTTTTACATTTCCAAAGGGTTGATACTGCTCGATATGGTGGTGTGATTTCGAATGGACAAAAGAGATGTATGTGTAGGGCTTTTGTCGACAATGACATACCAACCATGGAAAGAACCACCACAAGAGTCTCTCTCTCTCTCTTTCTCTCTCTCTCTCTCTCTCTCGACGACCTTGGTTAATCCAACAAACAAATACGTCCAAAAATCCGTAAATTTATCTTCGTTAGGTAGCACCAAGAATCTGGTTTACTTTTGGTTCAAAGCATCTGCAGGAATCTCTCCACGCACGGACAAGCTGTTGGTTTGGTTGAGCTAATAATACTTGCGGTTGGTATACATATATATATATATATATATATATATATATATATTATATATACAAAAAATTTTCCACTATAACCTCATTGCTTAATACAAAAATAGTACATGCGTTTGGTATACGTATATATATTATATATACAAAAAATTTTCCATTATAACCTCATTGCTTAATACAAAATCAACCCGAGAAAATTACCTTTGACAGAAGGCTCTATGCCATAAATGTCATGTGGCATTTGGAAACCTAGTCCAAAACTTTAAACTCTAAAGTTTAAACTATATTCCCAAACGCCACAAAAACTGTTCACGTGTCAAATCAAAACAATTAACTGATACCTGTGCCCACACTTGCATGCATAGCATTTCCCTCGGAAGCGGCATAACGTTTTAAGTTCCAACTATGGCAATTCTAGCTTTTTCATGTTTTACAAGGAGGTAGATAGTCTCATATACTACCCTTTACAAGAGGTTCTTCAATAGATAATATCATATGTATACATGTATGTGTATATATACATGTATTAAATTTTCCATTCTATGGCCGGTAATTTCAATCTCATCTCTTGATAAAAAATCAACTATAGAAAATTATCTTTGAAAAAAGGCTCTATGTTGTGCATGTTCTGTAGCGTTTGGCAACATTAGTTGGAACTAATAAGTTTCAGCGGCTATATAGTAAAAAATCAATGCGAGGACAATATCTTTGTTAAAAGACTCTATGCTATAGTGTTTTTTCTTACAAAATTTAAATTTCAAATTAATTTTAGTTTAAACTATGGCAACTCTTGGACTTAACTATGTCCCTAAACATCATACAGTGTTTCCCTTAGATGAAGTGTTTGAAGGTCCGACTATGGCAACTCTACTTTTACATGTTTTAAAAGGAAGTGGATAGTCTCATATACTACCCTTTACAAGAGGTTCTTAAGGGGCAGAAGGAAACGAAGAACGCTAATAACAGTTGAGAACAGCTTCGGCCTTTGGGAGATTAGGGTCCTTGAGTCCAATGTTTTCCAAGAGTCCTAGGAAGAAAGATGGTTGGAATCAGTTTTAGCAGTACGGTTTTTATGGGTACTAATCTCCCAAGGATTACGGATGATATTTATATTCACAAACTTAACCATGGGGGCTAAGATGGGTTAAAATTTGATGGAGCACAAGGTAGAAATATTAGGGATTCAAACTTTGAATTTATCCATGATAATTTATTTTATATTTTCTATTTCAATTTTAAATTATATTTATAATTTATTTTATATTAAGTATTTTGATTTTAAATTATATTTGCATTTGTCTTGTAAGGTTATTTTGGATCAATTAAGGTTATGTTTTAGATCTTACCCATTAATGACTGTAATTCTTATTCAGAGTTACATTAATGAATATTGATTAGTGGTTTTCCCCCTTGAGTTTGTACTCTTTCCTTCAAATTCTTGTTCTGTTTCTACCTCTTTTGATTTTATTTCTTTCTTTGGTTATGTTCTTTCTCTAATTTCTATTTTCGTTTTAATTCTGTCATAATCCTAAATCGAACTTATTCTATCACGATCCTACATCAAACTCATTCTAATCAAGTTGTGTAAAAGGGTTGACATT
The DNA here is from genome assembly GCA_946598075.1 of Artocarpus hirsutus. NCBI lineage: Eukaryota > Viridiplantae > Streptophyta > Magnoliopsida > Rosales > Moraceae > Artocarpus > Artocarpus hirsutus. Next base: position 31,448 of record CAMOHE010044699.1, read on the forward strand.
CTAACCCATTGCGTGTTACGTAGGGGTATAGATTTATCCCGTTTGGTGTGTTGATTTAAATTGTGTTGAATTGAACTTTTTTTGTTTTAAAAAAATTATCCAAATTATATTAGTTTAAACTGTAATACAATTGGCAATTAAATCTATAGTTTAAATTGGAACAGTAAATTCAATCTAAATTTGAGTTTAGATAAGTATTGATAAACATAAAATATGTAAAAAAAAGTTATTTAATTGAAAAAAAATATGAAATAATAGTTTTTAATTATCTCTCTCTTCTCTAGCTGCTAGCTAGGGTTTCATCTTTTCTTTTCTGCGCTGCCCCCTTCCATTTTTCCCGAGCCTAAAGACCAGCGATGGCCTCTGGCTATTCATTGGTTCAACGGCCAAGAGGAGGGGCGAAGCCATGTGATGGTCTGAGAGAAAGTAGGTCTTGATAGATGGAGGTGCGGTTGGGGCATGGGCGGTGACTAGGCGAGCTTCGGAGGTGCATGGGGAGGAGTCTATGGGGGCTCCTATCTCGGTAGAGCTAAGCTCTTAGTTCTCTGTTTTGGGCTCACTAGCTTTCCAGTGGTTAGGGCTCTGTTTACATAGATTTAGGATGGGGGATATTCCCCAACTCAGGTCCGGATGTATGAAAAGAAGCGGCACCACTGCCGGTGCAGAAGATGGAAGGCAGTTGGTGGTCGACCAGGCAAGGAAGGGAATGCGGGAAGAGCTTGATTCCAAGGGTGTGGTGCATTCTCACGGCTCAGCGACAGAGGCCTTGTCACGGCCAAGCCTTTCCAAATGAGGCTGTTAGTTGTTTTCTGAGTCGGTTTATTTTGGTTTTTTGTAATTTAATAAAGGCAGTTACTCTATCATTGTTTCTAGTTGTTTCTTACACCTTTAGATTTGTGTGGGTTTAGTTTGTTTATGGTTGTAATAACAAAAGTGGTCTTCTCACCTTCTGAGTTTAGTTATTTTTCGTTATATATTAGTCCATTTGAAGTGTTTGGTGCCCTCTATGCAATATATTTTGTACTCTTAATCGATCGAATGTCCCATCGAATATAAAAATCTTATCAAAACAAGCATTATATATGCTCTAATATAATATCAATGTATCAAGAACTTTTCCCGTAGTCAAGTCTTAATACATGTCTTCTACTCGAGCTTTACCATATTTCACAGATAGAACCAATCGAGATTAAGAGTATTATCTAATGTAATTTGAGGTCTTTTGTACTAATATTTATAGTTTAATGAAATATCTTCGCCGTTTTCAACAAAATTAATATTTAATATTAGTTCAAAATACTGAAATAAACAAAAAGTTTAAATTCAAATTTAAATATTTTACCAACCACCAATTCAAACTATAATAGCTATTCAAACTAAGCTAAACTAAGCTGAACCAAGATACAAACTATTTTACGGGGTTCCCGACTTCCCGCCCTATTCAATTGTGTTTTACCTCAAATTAAATAGTTCACAATATTACGTCATGTATCTAATGTCGAGTGTAACGTTACATATTACACAAACATATGATAAATTGATTTTTTTTTATTTGTGTGATATTTTATTTTATTTATTATATCTTAACAACAACAAGCTGAATAAACAGAGTACATACCCAACCCAATATCACCTTCAACAGTGACAAGAATACATCAGTTAGTTCTTTTTTGTGGTTTAATTAAAAACATTTATTATTACAATAAAAATGAGAAATCACGAACCAAACATAAAAATTTCAAGTATGCGATGTCACATGGTTTGTTGCAGTTGTAGTAGCACAACAGCTTTATAAACCTCCCATGACTAAATGAGTGCCTAATGTCTACAATGGCTAAAGGATCATACAAGCCAGGCTTTAAGAGAGACACGGTCGGAAGACAAAATAATCCATACCGAACAAAAAGGGATAAAAAAAAAAAAAAAAAAAAAGAGGAAAAAAAAGAAACACCTATATTCAAGTCATTTCATCAGGCAATTTCAAGCTTTAATGGGATCGTATTTCTGTCCGACAGCACCGCCTTTCTGTTTCTGGAACTGAATATACCGCAATGTGCTCGCAAAGAAAGCATCTGTCAGCGGGTCTGGTGTGGTTGACTCGCTTTGCATTTCGTTTGTAATCAATTCGATCAGGCTTTGGATTGAAGGAACAGTGATCTGTGGGCTACCCTTCTCGAAGAAATAGAGGTATCTGCAGGTAATACAAAGTTCAGGCTATCTTTCTTTCATTACTACAAGAGAAGAAAAATGAGCGTGAAGATTTAGCATTGTCAGTAAGTTTGATATGATCGGAGGAGCAACCATACTTGTTCAGTATCTCGACAAAGAGTGTCACGGAACCAGTGCTGCCTCGGGCCGCATTTGACATTTGCTGAGCAGCATTTGCAATTCTTAGAGCACGTTTCAGGCATATCAGGACCCTGGTTGAAAATAGAGGCAAATTCTTTGTTAGAAGTCATAGAAGTTTGATTTTAAAAAATAAATAAATAAAAAGACACACAAGAGCTTATCAAATGTATACTGCTTCCAAGCAAGACTCGATACTTTTGGCCCATAAATATCACGAGTATGGAAACTCACCTCTCTCCATCCTTCATGTTTTCCTGATCATCAACCCAAAAGAGATGCGCACAAGCATAAACAGCTCTGCACTGATCGGTTTTCTTTAAAAGCTTCGCAGAATACTGAAAGAAATAAAAAAAATTATAGGATTCAGTTAAATATTTTCAGAGCTCTAGTTACCAAAGAGCATTTAAGACCGCTTTAAAAGTTTCTCCCTTATTACCCCTGTGGCCTTGTGTGTTAAAGTATCCCTGTTCTCAACACCAAAGACGTGCATCCTCTGGAGAGTCCCAATTATTAAATGTATTGCGGTCACCTGCGCTTTTGAATCCTATTGCAAAAAATAAAGTTGACACCTTCCATTCTGTAAAAGAAGCTGGGGAGGGTGAAAAACAAAAAAGCAAGGGATATAGTTTTTTGGTTACAAATAAACTTACTGAGATTTCTTCTTCATACAAAATATATGCCTGGGTGAAGAATTCGTATGCAACAGGTTCCAACTCACAGTCATTTGCAGCCTAACATACACAGAACAGAGGCAAATGCAAGTTAGAACAATACCGGTCATGTGCTAGCTTCATAAAACCAATGGACTAAACAGTTCCATTTACCTCAGCGCATTGCAAATACAACCGTAATGCAAGGTCTGGTGCTGGAATACTTGACAGAGCCTCGATAGTCTGAAATCAATAAAGATAAAAATTGAATAAATGTACTGAAGAAATATGAGACTGGAGCTTCAACAACATGATACAGAACAAGGTGAATGAGAATAAAATATGTATCTCTATATCCACAGTGCATTCGAGAAAAAAAAATGTAAACTAACTAGAAATTGATTTTAGACATAAGCTACCTGATTTAAAAGCCGAAATATTTTCTTTGGCGTAGTTGATGAGTCATCTCCAAAAGGATTTTCATCCTGCCCTTGCAATTGCCGAACCAACTGCATATCCAAGATAGAATACACTGTAAGCGCCAACTGTGGTTTCACTTCATATCATGAATAAACTAGATTCCAACACTCAACGCTTCTCACCAAGAGTTGTAACAATTTGGTCAACATAATCTGAATTGAGAAAGGGAAGAAGTGAGGAGCCTTCTGCCCCATGTATTATAAGTATTAAGTATCTAAAATGCATCCAAAAACAAAAACCATAAAACTAGACCAGCTGTCACCGCACACCACATCGGAACCACATTACCTCAAAAATTGCAATGGCATCAATTCCTCTGTTCGACATGTACAAGGCATTTATCAGAAGTAGTTGGAGTAATAGAAGCAAACCTTTAGGGAAGAGAAAACTAGGGGAGGAACGGTAAAAGGTAAACGCTTTGGTCCTCCAGTGAGTATGTGCTTCCTCACTGTACATATAATCTGCAATCCAATGCAAAACAATGAACATAATCAAAATTAAAGGTGCTCAAATATATCCAGACCCAAACTGCAACACCTAGTACAAACTACATAAAGTTGAAAACTTAAAGTTTACGTTGCTACTTGTTCTCCATCTTCACTGACTAAATACATAACCACATTCCTTATTTTTTATTGGAAAAGAAAAATAAAGAGACATTTCCTCAAATAAGGAGAAACATGTGTAAAAGCATCACTAAGTTAATACCTTGAACATCTCTTCCGGATCCTCATTAGAAAGCATCTGAATAAGTCGTGCAACAGAATTCTGTTCCTCTTTGAAATCATCTTCATCAGGCTAGAGTTGGAAGATAAAAGAAAAAAGGGGGGAAAAAGTCAAACACATTGCCCCGAAGTAGGAACGAACAGTTATAGGACTAGACAGAAAAATGCACAATCAAACAATAACAGTACAAGAATCTTAGAAAAATAAATAAATAAATAAAGCACAACAAAAGTATAAGAAGCTATTACTTAAAAATAAGCATGGCAGGTTAAAAATAAAACAAGATTGACCTCGTCATCAGGAGTCCCATCCAGATCTTTAATAAGTCCTTTTATCAACTCGAACAATGCTTCCACCTATAGAAAGATAAACCCCCAATTTGTTAAGAATCAGAGTTTAAAGAAAGAACAAACAATGAGTCATCCTATACCTTTTCAGCGGTTGAAATTTGTGTCTTATTTTTCATAATGCTTTGAATTATAACAGAAGCCATGACTTTATTTGTTTCAGCATCAAGATATTCCATCACACAGGGATAGTTTGAAAGCTTCAATGCGGTGACGATATCATTATATTTCTCCAGTGGAGCACTCAAAAGTGCCACAATCTGTTTTGTTGCCTTGTTGTCTTCGATCTTCCCTTTGCCAGAGAGCTTCTTCACACATGCTCCCTGATGAAAAACAGACACAAGGAATTACATCCATGATTGGTGTTACTTAGAACACATAAGAGTAGCCACAAGAAAATATGATGAAAGCCTCCATCTAGGAGTAGCATTGTATGAAAACTCAACCACATGGACATACCAGTACTTGATCTGCGTAATCAAGTCGATCAGGGTGAACATGGAGACTAAATTTTAGTAGTGATGAATATAATGTTACAACTCCGAAAGTAGGCATGTCAACTTGTGCTTCTATCACCTGCACCAAAATATATGCATAGTCAACTACCGAATGTAATATTCCATACCCTAACTGCCTAACGCAACACGTTTGAATAGGAAAAAAGTAGCTCTTCCAGATAAAGAAACAAAATGGGAAACTATAGGTAGAAGATCTAAATGAACATTTATATCTCTAAGATGTGAAACAAATAGACAAAATAAAAACTGCTGTCAGTAATCATTCACACAGAGGCAGTTAATGGGTTACAGCATCGCAAACTTGAAAGAGTAAGCATGTGACAACCAATAAGAAAGCAAAAATATCTGCCAACAAATAAAAAATCAAGGCAGGAAACGGCTAAACTATAAATGGGAGTAAAAGTTGAACAAGGAAACGGATAATGAAGTAACATCACGTAATAACATACTATTTTATTCACGAAAAGGATTGAAGCACATCCAAGAAGGTCGTATCGCCTTTCAAAATTCACGGTTCATGGTCAGAGCAATGTTAGGCGATTTTCAGTAAAGTAGAACTAATAAGAGAAAATAGATTTCTAAAACTCAAATGAAACATTACCAAAACAAGAATAATAGCACCTTATCCGTAAATTGTTCAAGAACACACAAGATTTTACCTTTCCAATGGCATTGCTCAATTTAGAAAAAGCTTCTACTTGCAAAAACTCAGGTAACACTTCTGTGCTTGAAGCAGCATAATTTGAAAGCCTTTCCATTAACTGGGACAGCACTGTCTTGATATCAACAGATGGCTGGGACACAAAAACAAAGTCAAAAGAGAGAAAAAGCAAATCAAATACATAAATATAAAAATATATACACATATATATATCAGCAATCTTTACAGTTCAACTTCGCCATATATTGTATTGGCAGTGGCACTAGAACAACTTTTGTATAATGCTCTTAATGATTTATCATAGGCATATATTTTATTTGTCCCTTTAATCAATATAGACTTGCTACTGGTTAATGTTAATTTGTGATGAACTTAATTCGCTCTCAATATATTCTTTTCATTATTATCCTACTAACCAAAGCGTGTCATAAGTCTGTAAACAGCAACAAACAAGCAGCAAAGCAAAAGGACCAGATGTTTAATAACATTATAGTAATTTTTCAACAATGCCAAATTAGAAAACATGCACTAATTGGATGCAATCATGCGATGTACCAAATTGTTGGTCTTTCATAAGAACAGTGCATAAACTCAAGGTCCCCAATATGATTAGGCATCAAAGTTAACAATGGTAAACAGGAAAAAATAATAATAATACTCACGACCCTCTTAAGTTCAAAATTTTCCCCGCATGATAAGAAGCAATGACGCAAAATGATGCTCAACTTAAAAAAAAAAAAAAGGAATAATAGAAAAAACCAGTGATGTCACCAACCTGAAGCTGGGGACAAGCACCCAACAATACATCAAGAGTTTGCAAATGATATTCATCAGGGAAGACTTGAATTATGCAATCCATTAGATAGAATTGCGCAATCTCATCTTTGCAATTGACAACCTGTCAAAGTGAAAGATTTTGAAATAAGCTTCCATGAGGTACAACCACATAGTTGTTAAAATTGAACGTACCAACCAGCTTCAACACTAGGAGAAAAAATTAAAAAAAAAAAAAAAAAAGACATAAAGCAAACGTATCAACCTGCTCCAAAACTCTGGGAAGCACAGTCTCCTTGTACATCTCGAGGTCAACCCCCTCTATCTGACTAAGGACGTGCAAGTTCTTCCCGACCTATAAAAGTAAAGGGAACAGCAGAGAAGCCCTCTGTAAGCGTATGCCCAACATGTAGACAGTAGTATAGCAGCAAAACCAACCAGTTATCAGGTACTGATATTTACAAGATCACGGAGCTCGCTCCTTTCTTTCTCCCGTTTCTCCTTCTCCCGGGCAGGCCCCTGCAGACCAGAAAGCCCGATAGCAATCCTCAACTCAGGAGCAGCTAAGAGTATGAATCATTCACAAGCACTACAACACCTGCATGACCAGAAATCATGCCCTCATAATAAATTTTACCTCCAAGACATGCAAGCATTGTGGTACCCCTGCATGTCCAAACATGAGAGCACCATAATAGTATCAACCAACCTGATGTTGCATCCGCACCCAAAGTTTGTTCATCTCTGTGAAATTTTGAAGTACAAACTCTACAGCATCATTGAGAGTATCAGCGTCACTGCACAAGTGAAGGAAACCATCATTAGCTCAGGTTCACTCCATACCTATCACAGCCTATTTTTTCATCTATAAGCATTCAACAGAGATTTACAGGAACAAAATAAATGGTTCAGCTAACGAATTAAGGTAGGACGTGACTTGAACAATAATTGGAACAGAATACATATTTGATTTTCCTTACCCTTCATACTCAGAGCCTATTTCAGGCAATTTGTCCCTGCTAACCTGGGAGAGGTAACTCCTTAAGAAGAGCCCACGTACAGGATGCTGAATTCCACGGCACATTTCCACAAGATCTTTAAGAACGTCCTTAGCAGGAGCTTCCTTAGATTTGATGTAGACAGATCCAACAGTACAAAGGAGATATCTGATCAAATCGTACATTACTATGTAAGAAAACTTAAACCATAACGCACTCACTAATAACTTCAGAAGGATTAGAATGAACGGCCGTATACTGCAAGATCAAACGACGAAACTTATAACAAACTACATTACAGAAACAATATCCTTTACAAGTCCAGCATCTCTCAAGACCAACACATAATTGAGGCAAATATGAGGAAACGGAAGTATGAACTACGACCGGTACCCTGTTTTCACCTATTATCACCTAACCTTTAAATTATAATTATGTTAATTCCAAGTGCTCAAAATTAATGCAAGAATTCACTATTCTACAGCCCATTCATATTGATACATATTAAATTATATACTTTTTAATAAGGACAGAAATATAAATTGCAATCTCTAAAAAGATGAAAAGTGGGTTTAAATAATCGTCTATATTTTTTAAAAATTAACTTACAATCTCGGCAAAATGTTGCCGGCGTGCTGTACAAGTTCATACAGATCAGTAACGGAGCAACCGCGGCGAGCCTCCTCCTTGAAGAACATCTCAAGCTTCCTCAATTCATCAAATGCTCGCATGTCTAAAGCACCAAAAACATAAACCAGGAAAGCAACAATCTCGATCAATCCACAGAATTTTCTCAGTATAGAAACCCTAAAAACCACGAATTTATCAAAAAATCACACAATTGACAAGGACCAGATCGTTCATCTAAGCACTCACAGAGCTCATAGTACTTGTGAGGAGAAAGCTTCGATGTCCGAAGCTCGGAGAGCATCTGAGCGGAATACTTAAGGGCGTCTCGGAGATTGTTCGAATCCTGAACAGAAAAATGAGATTCCACAACAAGACAAAGATAATTGAGACATTTCATGTACAAATCCTAGGGTTTTTTCCAGGAAATTTTCTCGAGAACCAATCAAGGTATGAGGGAATTGAATTTACCAGAGCTCGATGCATGTAGAATGCGTTCTGCTGTAGACCGGCGATCCCGGCAGCCAGCCATTTCTCTTCGTCATCGGCTCCGTCTGCGATCATTTCTCTCTCTCTTCACTCTCTCTCCCTCTTCTCTCTTCTCTCTTCTCTCTTCTCTCTCTCTTCGTGAGTTTGCGTTTTGATGTTTTGAGTCGTCTGCGTTTGGGGGACTTGGCCGCCTGCCAGGCTAACATTTCCAAAGGAAAAGACTTCGCGTTCGTCCTAGTTGGGTTAACTTGGTCCGGGTCAAAACCTGGTTTAATGGGCCTGCAAACCTGGGCCCGCTCTGTGGGTCCCTATGAACAAGAGCTTCAAACCGCTCAGTCAAAAAAAAAAAAAAGGAAAAAGAAAAAGAAAAAGAAAAGAGAAATATCAGTTTTTGTAAAAACACTGTCATGAATTTTAAGACGTAAGTGAATATTAATTATCTTAATTTGAATGATATGTAGAACGAAATACCTCGTGACTTAAATACTCTAAGATATTTTACATTTTTGCTTTCTTTTGTTTTTGCTGGTTCTCCTCCCTCTTCACCCTAAGTCAACTCTCCTTCTGTTTTCTCTCTCCTCACTCTTCTTCGTCGAAAAGAGCAGGTCAAGCGTCGAAATCGCTGGAGCCTCGCGAAGCTAGGTCGTGTCGTCGTCAGAGCGCAAGCAACGAAGGAGAAGGTTTTGCCCATCATTGGAGTTCGCATGGAGGCTGCGAGAGAGCAGATTCTGCCGTTGTCGAAGTCACGCGAACCGTGAAGCAGAAGGTCGCGTCGTTACCGGAGTCAAACGAGGCTAACGTTCCTTAAGTCTCGTCAAAGTCGTTGAATAGAGGTAAAGAGAGAGAGGAAAGCAGAGAGAAAGGGTTACAGAGACAAGAAAGAGAGAGAGGACGGGGGGAGAGGAGAGAGAGATGGAGGAGAGGGAGGAAAGAGAGACAGAGGAAAAAAAAAACTTAAAACAAATTGAAAAGTATTCTAGTCTATACAATTTAATCAAATTGATTAATATATTATATTTACTAATATCTTCCATTGCACATAATATGTGCTTCTAACAGTTTAAAAAATTGACATTTCTTATCATTTTCAAAATACAAGAAAGAAAAAACACTTGTATATGTTAGTTTGTTTACAACTGTAATTTTTATGTTCAAACTAATTTTATTACAATGTGTTTTAAATTTTAATATTTTGCTCAAATCTATTAAATTTTTTATAATATAAAACTCTAAACAAGTACAATATAAAGCAAAAAACTACAGTAATATAAAACTCTCAACAGAGTTATAAACCAATCCCATACAGCCTGTTAGTTTTTACTTAAACCTATAGATAGTTTCGAGAGTTTTACTTGTGGTTATACAAACAACAATGCTCTTTAGTGACACGAGTACATAAAAGTGCCGTTTCCTTCTAGATATCAAAGTCAAGTTGTCGGATGAATGGCCTAATGGACGACTAATGAAAGCGTTTGCATGTTGTCACAAACGGACCAACAATGGCTCAACAAAATATGGTTTAAGAAAAAACGAGAAAAGACTACTACAAGGATCACAAAAATTTGCCCTTGTTTGATTAGTTGGTTTAAATTGATTTTTTTTGGTAAATTACTACATTAATCCTCAACCTATCATGAAAATGTTATTTTGGTCTCCAGCTTATCTTTTTATTTAACGGACTCTAGCATTTATTTAAGCTGTTAAAGGATCATTTTAAGTAACAGGCACTAATTTTTGTGTCACATGAACTATATAAAGCTTTTTTGTAAGAACATTTTAGTAAAAAATACTTGTAGGGTGTTTAGTAGAAAGTCCGTACCACTTTCTTTATTAGAAATAATATAAAGTACTCATACACTACAAAAAAAAAAACCGCTACAGTGTAAAGTTCTTACATCATACCCTATAGTGAAAACAGTTATAACCACTATATCAAACATCCTATTAATATTTTTTTATGAAATTTAAATTAAAATTATTTCTTAAAAATTTAAATTAAAATGGAAAAAAAAGTCCTCCATTGAGGACTAAAAAAAGGTAGAGTGGACGTGACGAGGTTGGTGGAGGGGGCTCTGTAGTGGTCGCATAGCGGTTACAAGGTGGCGGGTGGACTGTGTGTGACGGGGAAAGGGCTCGACGGCAAGGTGATAGGTGGGAGGGTGGGTTGGACATGATGGGAATAGGGGCACAAAGGATGAGAGGCTGACAGAGTTAGGGGGCTCCGGGAGGGGCGCCAGGGTGTGGGGGTAGGGTCACCACCTAGGGTTGGGGTGGTTAGATGGGGAGGTGGGGTTGTCGGCGTTGGAAGGAGGTGGTGGACAAGGAGTGTGCAAAGGTGGAAGGAGCTTGCTCGGTTTTGAGTTTTTTTAGCTAATTTTGAATTATGTAAGGTAAAAATCAAACAAAAGGTTATGATTTGGTGCTTTTAAATCAATAATTGTGATTTACTCTTAAATTTTTAAAGTATCAATTATTTTGAAGGTAATTTAATAATTTTAGTCAAACATTATATCCAACAATTTTTTCCTTCAAACGTAACTGTTTGAATGTTAAAATAGTTTTTCATCAACTAAATTGAAAGGTTAGAGTTGATTAAATTAAAAAAAAAAGTTGGGGATCAAAATAACATTTTCGTGAAAGGTTGAAAACTAATGTAACAATTTATCATTTTTTATTTAAATAAAAAAATCTAAAATCTATAGTTTAAACAGTAATCCAAACTGGTGTTTAAATGTACAATTAAAATGACAATCAAAACAAAAAATTCAAATGGAATTTGTGTTTAAATGAATATTGATAATTCCATGTTAAAATATAAAAATTTTTATTTAATTAAAAAATAAAAATGAATATGCATAAACAAGTAATTTATAAGGTGTTTAAAAAAGTAGTTTAAACCACCAGTTTGAGTTTTAGAACTACAAAATATGAGAGCTTTACACTACAATTTTTTACTATATTATATGAGTCTTACATTATTCACCGTTCAAACCATCGGTTTAAGCTCCTTTTCCAAACACCTTATTAATTTCAAAATAAAAAATAATATATAAAAATAAGAAGTTTTTTAAAAAAATATATTTTTTAAAAAAATAATATTATTAAATAATGATACTAAATTATAAATACATAATTGTTGGAGTCCCAACTAAGATTAAAATTATGGAAATGAATGATTGCCTAATATTGGTTTAGTTTGAAATGTTGAAATAAAAAAAAAGTTTCAAATTTGAATTATATGTTATATTTCAAATTAAATACTTTATGAAAGACTAATTCAACGGATCCATGGGGTGTAGATTCAAAACATGATTGTTTTATAGAAAATTTTGAGTTCAAAATGCCTAATCATTGTTTTCAAGTAACCTTTGTTTTGAAATGACACAAAAATTTAAGTTCGAAACCCATGAAACAGACGCATCAAAAGTTTGAAGGCCGCTCAACTGGCTAAACCATTGTTTTGATTATATAAATTTCATTCATAAAAGAATTGAAGCTGTAATACACCAAATATATTATCAACCCACAAAAAGAATATGCTTTGCCTCCTCAATCTCTACCACGCATCAACCAATTTTGTGGCCCCACAGTCGTCACAAAACTCGAGTCGCTCCAACAACAACAGAACAAGACTCAACCAGAGCAACAACTTTCATCAAAACATAGGCACAGAAAAGAACAAGAGCTCATTGGTGTTTCTGTTTAACTCCTCACTTGTCTTGTTTCTTCCACTTTCACAACCTTAGAACAAAGCCGCATAAGGTAAAGCAAATATATCTGCCGAGGGCAAAAAGTGCGCCCGTGGCCAAGGGGTTAAGGGTTCATGGATCAACATGTCACTCTCATCCTTGCATCTTTCAATTCCATTGTTGTGGCTCTGCTTAGACTCGAATAGCCATGACTCATCACCGGTTACCTCATCTTGTAATGGGGGCGGAACCCAGTTCTCGAATAGGTCTCTGAACTGAGATACCATCGGCGGAAGAGGAGGAAGGCAAGAAGTTGATTTACTCGGCATAGAAATCGACTGAGTCTTGTGAGAAAGCTCGACGGATTTCGTTGTGGGGTAGTGCTTTAGTTTGTGGAGCCTGAAATTTTCAACTACCTGGCTAGCATCTCTGTTTGAAGTAGAACACGGATGATGGTCTACTTGTTCTTTGCCAAGCCTAGAAGCAGGTTCACATGGCCCTTGAGCAAAGGCATTATGAGTCCTTCCTGAGGCGGAGCATGGCTGTTCCTTGCTGGGTAATATCTCGGAATCTTTGTGCCCTTGAAGAGGCAACCGGATCCGGATAATGTTTCCTTTACATCAATAATAAAAGTTTGAAGAAAGAATATCAGTTTTGCTCATGCGAAGCAAACAATCCCAACAAGAAAACAGCCTTCCCCGCTTAAGGAAGGAACACAGAGACACTTACCAGAGTTATGACAGCTTTCGGGAGGCGAGGTCGGCTTGTGCCTTCTATTGCTGTTAAAAGTACTATCACAAGAATTCTGGGAACCAACCGGCTGCCCATGTTCTTCAGTAAGGTTGCTCTTCTCAAGATTTTCCGTTTCAAGTTTCCTTTTGTTGTCATGATCCCGTCCTTTCTTACCGTCTTCGCTCTTCTCATCCTTGTGCCTTTTCTTATGACGGTGCTTCTCCTTTCCAGCCTCTCCATTTTCTCTGGTCTTGTCTTTTTCTTTCCTCTCCCGTTTTTTCTCCTTCTTCTTGTCTTTCTTAGCTTTCTCTCCTTCTATTTGCCGTTTCTGATTAGCAGACTGATTATCAATCAGTACTTACTAAAATGGAAATTTGTCACTTAGCACAAAGAGAAGATACATACAACACAGCTCGTACAAAATTATTCGAGTAACAACAAATGGCCGTGCAATATTTAGTTCTCCGACACAATACATGAGGAAAATAATGAGGACGTGGCAACCACAGATATTCAAATATATTACCATATTCACATAGGTACAACTAGGACTCACAGAAAGGACAAACAATTGTTTGGGTCTCTTGACCGGTTGATTAATATTCCAACAAACAATTATAGCCCAACAGTAATGACGATATCTAGAACAGTAACGCTATTGTCAGACAAACAGACAACAACTATAGTCAATTTATATAATATTTGGTCATCTCAGACAGACATTAGTCTCTAAAACTACCGCTTCTCTTTGTATCACAAGTAACGAATAATCACCATCCACGACAAATCACAAGCAACTCAACCACCGAAAAGCCAACACACTAAAAAAAACCAGAAGTGCACCACCTCAAAGATGATACAAATACTTCACTAATACCGCAAGATTTCAGCCTTTTTTTGTCCTTTCTTTTTCATCTCAACATTTTTCCTTTTAACTAGCTAGGAAAAAAAACTCAAATTTTGACCAACAACAAAAAGACCCAAATTTAAATTTCCTCCAAAAAAACCCACTTCAGTCTATCCTTTGCCTCGAAGAGGACTTGAACCTCCACGCTATTCAGCACGAGACAAATACATAATCTCGCGTGTCTACCATTTCACCACCAAGGCAGAAATCAAACAACACAGCGGTATAAATCACAAATCCAAACCCAGTACCGAACATGCAAATACAAAATTCTACACAGTCCAGATCTTTTGCCGCTAACAAAAACCCAGAAGGTAAATCGGTATCAATAACGTCTAAAAGGTTCTTTCTTTGAGTTCTATAAACCGATCTAACATCCCAATAAACTATTCCCCTCAACTATAAAGAACTAATTTACATGAGACAAGGTCAAAAAAACGCATCATCAATGTCTATACGATATCCAATCGAACGAAGCAGTCGAGCACAGAATTCATTCATGGACGTATGCTCAACGAACCTTAATCGATTCGAACAGGGCTTCGTCGCGGATACCGTTCCTCTCATACCCCGGCGGAGGGTAAGGAAAGCACCGCGACATGGATCCTTTTCGCTTTTACACCCCAAGCCCAAATCGATTCTACAGATCTCCGAGCAAAATTTAAGCGAATCCCGGCTTCAAATAAAAAAAAGGGGCTAGGGATTGAAATTAGGGTTTGATCTGCTAATCCGAGCTCTGAACAATTGAATCGAGTGGAATCTCCCGCTAAAATCCTGTTTGGAAGGTGGAAAAATGGGGAATTTTTGGGGATTTAGGGTTTGGGGGGAAGAGATGGTGGCTGTGGAATCCAGAGAATCGAGAGGACCTTTTCTACTTTCTCTTCTCCCTCTCAGATCCGAAATAACATCGTAAGACAAATCCCTAGAAAGGGGGTATTTATAAAGCGGCTTGATTGGGGCGTGTTTGGAAACAGGAGTAAAAAGATAGAGACGTGTGGTTTTCGAATTGGGGTTTTTGGTGTAATTTCCAGTGTGTTTCGCAATCGGGCCGTAACCATGCTACTCCGAAGCGCTATGTCGTATAATTTATATTTATAAAATTAAGAAATAAATATTTACTTGTATAATATCTGTTGATATTGTGTTGTCATCCATATTAATATTAATATTGATGTCGTATTATTTTTTACCGTCTGATTCCCACTTTTTTTTTTTTGTTGCGGGCATAATTTAATTGTAATTTTGAACTTAACTCCACTATAAGAGGGAATTCAACATTTTGTTTGTTTGACTAGTTTAATTCAGTTCGATTTAGTTCAAATGATCATCACAGTTTAAATTGGTGTTTAGTAAAGTATTTAATTCGAACTAAACTGACAGTTTAAACGAAGCTAATGTGACGACCCGCATTTCTAGACATTCACTTAACTTTTTAAACATCATTACTTAAACATTAATCTTACTTAGTAAAAAATTACTGAAATTTTTTTTTCTTAAACATTCTTTAAAACATACTTACAAGTTATTACGACTTCTGTCGCAAATTAAATTGAAACTTTGCTCAACATTTGCTTTTAAAACCATTTCAAATCGTTTTTTAAAACTTAATAAGAAACATTTACTAAAATGTAGCTTAAAACTTAAATTTATAATTATATAAAACATTTCATAAAATATATCTTAAAACCTTGAAACCATTTCTTTAAACTATGATTTTCTTAAAATGTTGAAAATACTATATCAAAGAGTGGATAACCTTTTCTTTGTATAGCGGAAGCAAACTATGGTGATATCCATACTCAAATTTTCGCATCTGTCCTCTGCAGCACCAAGCTCCTCTAACCGGTCCTATTGGTTACATGTAAAACTACCTACAGTAAGAATAAACTTTTAATGAGCTTTTACTCAGTAAGTTCAAACAAAATCTCACAAAGCATTTAAACATGCTTTAAAAACTTATCTCATAAAAACATTTCTCTTAAAACGTTTTTCATAAACATTTCTAAAAAGTTTTACATAAACTTTTTGTTATAAAACATTTCTGAAACGTTTTGCGTAAACTTTTTTCATAATGTATTTCTGAAACATTTTTTTTCATAAATGTTTTTCATAAAACATCTTTATGTAACGTTTTACTTAAAGTGTCCTTCATAAACCTTTTCTTAAAAATATAGAAAAAGTGTATCATAAACATTTAACATAAAATAGTTCTCAAAATGCTTTTTATAAGTATAATATATAAATATTTCATGACAAGCAATACAAGCATAATCAGTATGCATGATTCCATTTATGATCATTCATTTATGAGTATTCTATGAATATTTATTTCTTGCTTTAACTTTTATCTTTGTTCTTTAACTTTTCGTATCTTACTTTAGTGTTTGTACCAACGTCATTAATCATGAAATCATAAACATGATGCTTCCCTTGCGGAAGACTTGAGACCATCGAACACCGAGGTCATGTATCTCACATCTAAGAAGTCAAAGTTTAACTTTACTTTCAATACCTCACAACAAGGAGACTAGTACGATACTTTCTTTTATCATCTTTACTTTACCTTCTTTTTAACGTTAATGAGCATAACAAATGTTAACACATCATATGCAAATACCTTTGCAAATCATATCTTATACTCTAAAACCTGTTGCATAACAAATGCAACATAAAGCGCAAACATGTTTTGCAAATCATAACTTGTAATCTAAAACTTATTGCATAACAAATGCAACATAAAACTTATACCTTATACTATAAAACATTATGCGTTAATAAAATGCAAAACATATTTTAAACATAATTATTGCAATTACATTGCAAACTTTTACTTGATCTTCAAAAACTTTGTGCATATTATATGCAATCATGCTTTAAAAATATGTTGCAAATCATATTTTAAACTTTAAAACCTTTTGCATAACAAATACAAACATACTTTTTAAATCGATTTGCATAATAGTTGCAAACACATTTGCAAACATAAAAATAAGCATTTGAAAATCATTTACTTCATGCTGTAGGTGAGGTCTGAAACTTACCTGGACTTAGCTCTAACGTTATTTTTTCTATTCCTATCTCATTCCTTTTTCTTCCATTAGTCGGCTTCTATGTCTTGATCATATGACAGCCGACTCATTAATTAACTTTCTTTTTATCAATCTACTCGATTGATAATATAACGTAAACATTAAACATTAAACATTAAACATTCATTCTTTTTTTTTTTTTATAATTCGGTATACTGTCGGTTTACCCTTTCCTTTCCTTGATTTTGTAACCCACCAGGTTACCTTTTCCTTTGCTTAATTATATAACCACCAGGTTACCATTCTTTTTGCTTAACTCGAACATCCCTTATTAAATTTTCCATCTCACATGACGATTTTATTACTTAACATATTACGGAACATTTTTCGTCTAAGAACGTTTTGCTAATTCGAGTGTTCGACTCCGGTTTAGCCATTTTCTTAAAAATGATGATTTTACCCCTGACGTGTTTTTCGTCCATTTTGTAACTCTATTAAACCCATTACTTAACTTTGATGCTTTATTTCTTACATGTTATAGAAAAATTCCCGTAAAGGTGCTTTTTTTTTATATCGAGAGTTTTGGGTCCGTTTTAGCATTTTTTCATAAAATGCCCATTTTGCCTATAACGATTTTCTTTCATTTTTTCATTAACTAAACTTTAAATCATTTAAAACTTAGCATCTATGAGTATTCACTGCCTACAGCAGTGCAGGAACTCAACATTTCTTGGTGAAAACTCAGCTTTTACACAATTTTATGGTTTTGGCCTGAAACACAAAAATATTTATATTTTTGCCCCCGAAACCAAAAATGACCAATTTATAGCATAACATTTAGTTTTTCACAAGGAACAAAACTTACAAAAGCACCATGGTCGAATTCTAAACATTTTATAATGTTTTCATTTCTTGAAATTTTATGCCCAAAATTTCGTAAAATTCATAACTTCTAAATCGGGTAAAATTTTGGAGAATTGTCCATGCTATCTTAACAATTTTGACAAGTTCTACAACTTTTACATTGTAACTTTCTTGAAATTCTAACGTTTAGGGGGACTTTTGGCTGATTTTTAAATCTGTCGAGAATTCTTTTTTCTTTGCAATTTAGTCCATTTTGAAATTTCATCAAAACCCTTACTTTCTTCTTTCCATCATCTTCACCATCAACATATAACATAAAACAACCATACCATAATATCTATATTACATACCATAGCTTAAACATTTCATCAAATACTTTCTATAGATAAAAAAAGCATAAACTTTTCAAGTATAAAGTTTAGAATTTTACCTGAACTTGACCAAGCCTTTTGATCCTTCTTTGAAATGCTTGAAAACCTTCTCAACACCCTTGACAACATTCATAGCAATCCCCATAAAAATCTCAACCAAATTATGAATAAAAACCCTTAAGCACAATAGGTAAAACTTGGATTTTTACCTTAAAACTCTTAAATTTCCCTCCATACCCTTGACTTTGCTTTTAGGAGGTTTATGCTTGAAAAAATTATTGAGAGAATTTTATTGAAGGGGGCGGTTTCCATTAGAAAGAAATGGAACATTTCTTTCTTTCTTTCTTCCTTCCTTCCTTCCTTTCTTTCTTTCTTTCCTTTAAACATTTCTCTCTCTTCTTTTTTTTTTCTTGCACGTTTGAAACCAAGGTAATGGTCTCTTATATGATGAGTTGATTCACTTTTTTTTTTCTTTTTTTTTTTTAATAAAAAGTTGATGAGTCATTTAGTAATCAATTAGGTTCCCTTGGATGGCCAAATGTGATTGGGCCACATTAGTAGATGTGATGGCCCAATCAAAACTTTCAAGGTGTCCCACTAAACTTTTTACACAGTCCAAGTTTATATACTGTCAGTATTCTTTTCCATACAATTCATGAAGTCCTATAACCTCCAATACTTATCCACATCCATCATATAATGTAATTTCAATATTATCTAACTTTATACAGTCTAAATTTATACTGACAGTATTTTTCTTATATTGTCGATGTATTCTTTATACTGTTATAGAATTTCTTATTCATCCATATTCTTTAAACAATATTATTCCTATACTGCTTTAACTTAAACAGTATAATTTTTGTACTACATAACCTTAAACAGTCTAATTTCTACACTGCATTACTTTTACAATATAATTTTCATATTGCATAACTTTATCAGTATACCTCCTTACATTGCATTATTCTAATACTGCATAATTTTTCATATTATTATACAATATTTTTTTCTTAAACTGTATTTTTGTCTTAATATAATCTTTAACTTATTGTCCTTTTAATGCATTAGAAATTCTCGAGTGTTACAGCTAAATTGTCCAACTTAGAGTTCAAATCCTCTTTCTATTTTAACATTTTAATCCAATATTGAATAGTAATTTCACTTTTATAAATTTGTATATATAATTTAACACTATTATTTCATATTATTTTTAATTAAATAACTTCTTTTAACATATTTTATATTTGCTCTTTGATTAAATAATTTTTTTATGTTTCAAACTAGAGTTTTCAATATTCATATAAGCATAAATTTAGATTGGATATCATGTTCAAATTAATACTTTAACTACACATTTATACCTTAATTCATATTACTGTTTAAACTACATAATTTGAATTTTTTTATTCAAACCAGAAAAATTCAAACTAACACAATTTGATCCAATAAATCAAACAGGGCACAAATTTATGCTCTAAATTCAAAAGAAAATTAAAAATCATTTTTTATCAAGATTTAGTATGTGATTAGAGAATTGGTCCAAATCAATCAACAATATAAAATTTTCTGTTGTATCTATGTGATTTAACGTGCATATCATAGTATTACGTTTAGCCACTATTAGTAAGGATATAAAAGGACTTATAATAACAAAGATGTTGTCAAACAGATTCTTCTTCATTATTATCAATTTAGAATTATTTTTATTCCTTGAATTATCAATTGACAATAAATAATATACAAAAGACAACCTTTTTTATACAAATTTAAACCAACAAATACCCTGTTTGGTTTATTGGTTTGAATTGTGTTAGTTTGAGTTTTTATGGTTTGAACAGAAAAATTTGATTGATTTGAACAAGATATCCAATATGAATTTGTGTTTAAATGACAATTGAAAACTCTAGTTGAAGCATGAAAAAATTACTTAATTAAAGAAT
Organism: Artocarpus hirsutus; assembly: GCA_946598075.1. NCBI lineage: Eukaryota > Viridiplantae > Streptophyta > Magnoliopsida > Rosales > Moraceae > Artocarpus > Artocarpus hirsutus. The sequence continues at coordinate 51,602 of CAMOHE010044699.1, forward strand.
AAATATAAGACATCTAAAAAGAAGTTCTTTAATTAGAAATAATAATGTTAAATTATAAATATAAATAAATAGAAGTAAAATCATTGTCTAATATTAGTTTAAAATGTTGAAATAGAAGGAGGGTTTAAACCCTAAGTTTGACATTTCAGCTTAGTTTGGATTGTTAATTTAATTCAAATTAAATATTTTATTAAATACTAATTTAAATTGTAATGGTTTCAAACTGAGCAAAATTAAACTGAATCCATTAAACAAATAATCAAAGTGAAAGATAACCTTATCGAATAAATAAAAGATCATAATAGTCAGAATAAATTGTTGCAATATAATTCTCAAAATAAAAAAAAAAAATTGCTGCAATATTCCTGCAGTATTCCTAGAACGAAGATTGATGTCAGCTGCCTTTTTTACACATCGCTATCAACCACCCTTTCAGGTACTCCACCTTCAAGTTAGTCAAAGTAATTCTATTAGGGAAAGTTAACACTTTGCATGCAAAGATTTTCTTCATTTTTATATCAAAAATACCTCGTGATTAAAAAAAATACTAATTTTAAGAGATTTACTAGACTTGATTCACTAAACACGATTATGTATTATTTTGGTCTTTTAATTTTTTAATACTGCTTGAACATTTGTATTATAATTTTTTTTATTTTTATAAAATTAAAATATCACTATTTATAAAACTATAGATCCTAAATTAACATGTAATAAATTTTTTAAACTGAATTTTACCGTTCAATTAAGATATAAGTGCATGTACCCTTGTACTGAACTAATAAGATTTTTTTTTTTTTTGGTTTTCTAATGCGGTAGTTGCCAAGAAAAAGATCGTCCAAACAAAACGATGTCACATAATAGGGTTGAAAAGATGCACTTCACTGGGTATGGGTGTCCCATCCCATACGCCACAGGGCAAATATAATACAAGTACATCAATAATTAGTACATAGTGCAACCCAATGACACTTCCCCCTAAAAGAGGTAATTTGTCATACTCTTAACAACAATGATCATGGCAGTAAACCAACAGAAGGGCCATCATGTGGGTGTAACCTACATTGTCTATTGTAGAATCACTTACCAAATCTTCACACTTTCATTAGCACAAATTTACTTTTTTTTTTTTGGTTAGAGAAAGATCATCTTTCTTCGTAGATGTCTTACGTAATTCTATCATCTTAATTTTTTCTTTTTTTTATTTTTTTAAATTAATCAACGGAGAACACACCTGCACTATTGCATGATTCTACTACGACCGCCGCCGTTGCTATCCGCCTTGTTGCACCTTAAACTATACTGTTTTTATATAATGCACCTCGAATATATTATGAATTTTAAATTATTGACAATTAAGATCTAATAACTAATTAGGGTTAGAAGACATAAAGGATTTTAGTCACATGATTCGTACATAAGTTTTCTTTAAAAGCAAAGCTTATCATTTTAACAAAAAAAATTTAAAGGGCAACACCAAAAAAATAGTACTGATAGAAATTAACATAGCTGTAGGCCTCAATTGTCACTGATTTTAAAACTCATAATGTATTTTAGAAAGATTAAAAGTTCAAGATGCATTAATATATAAAAATCAATAGTTTAAAATGCAACAGTGTAATTAACTTTAATAATAAATTCCAAGTTTATGCCAAAAGATGTGCTTCTTACCGATAGCATGAATCAAACTTCCAATGGATTGAAATGAAGGCTTTAAATAGGATATCCTTGCCATCGATTGTATATTTCTCAGGGTATCTCCATTACTTTTGGCTACAAACCAATTCTCACATAGGCAATTCATATTAAGCCCACTTCACATCAAACATTATACAATCCCAAAAACATGTCACTCTCCCGTTTTCACACTGGAGTTCTAACAAAAAACACTCAGGCATCAAAACATCTTGCAACCAATGTTATTAATATTATCCACAACCTACCTTCATAAAGCGCATGTAAATAGTACATATTATAGTATTCAACCTCCCAACCCATAAAAAGGTGTTTAGACCCTTGGTTTGGACTGTTAACCTAAAAATGCAAGGAAAAATAGTACAATAAAATTAAACTTTTTTTGGATCGAACCAAGTTACCATACTTACGAGAACGGTATAGTTTTAACAGCCGTTTTTTTACGCCTTATTTTATTTTATTTTATTCTTTAAATAACGACACAAGCATTTGGCTTGTCGTCGCTGAAGGCAGTGGTGTACTTGACCTCGGTGGAGCTGGCACGTTCGAGGGAGGATGCCTCCGGGTTCTCCGCCGTGTCCCGCACATACCCAGCCGACGCCTCCTTGTCGTGCATCCCGGGAGCGTTACGGGTGCTGAACGACGTCGTATGGAACTTAGGGCCAGAAGTCTGCCCTCTTGCCCATCCGATGCCTGTCACGTGTCAACAACTTGTTGGGAACCACGTATGCGATCACCGTCACCTTGTGCTGCTTGGGTTCCACCTCCACCTGCGTGACTCTCTTCATCCCTTCCACCGATTTCCTCACCTTCCTCTGGCACCCTTCGCAGTCCATTTTCGCGTTTATCTCCACCCTCTAGTTTTATTACATTCACACCCCCACCAAAAACTTTTTAAAAAAACCTAGGGACCAAAAAATTAAAAAAAAAAAAAGGGAAAGAAAACTGGGTTTTGAGGGTTAATTATGGACCTGTAGTTGCTTGCACTTTTTGAGCTTTTTAGAGTCACCACAAGAGCAATCATAGAGATCCGAGATGTGATCCAGAAAACCCATTTTGGAAGCAAATTGAAATGACCAAAAAAAAGTTTATTTCGTTTTGTTAAAAATTCTAAGAGGAATATTGGATACAGAGGTGGTCTTGACTAAACAGAGGAAGCGATGAACATGAGACAATATGGATACTACGTACGCGGTCAAAAATTCTTGCGGGTGGGTGTAGGCTTCAGAGAGTGAAATGTGTCAGTTGTACAGGTGGAGGACAGAGGAAGACACACATCAGCGGGGTTTTTTTTTTTTTTTGGTGGTGGTTTTGGGCTTGTAAGCATGTTTAAGTCCTAGCTGTGGGGTTGTTCATCGAATTTAATTAGCTAAACCAAAGTTAATTTAAAAATTAATCGAGAATTAGGGTGTTAATTGAGTGTCGGAAGGAAATTCTAGGAGGAGGTTGGACTTAGAATTTTCATGACTAGAGGAGTGCTTGGGACGGCAGTTAGAACTGAAATATTAGTTTGAAACTGTAGTACGTGAGATTTTTACATTACAATAAATTTGTATCTTTTACTGTAGTTGTCAAGAGTTTTATACTGTTTGTTGTTGGTTCCAACTGAGATGTCGAAGAGAAGCTAATTAGAATTTCAAGTAAAGTGATAAAAACATATTGAATATTTTGATGGACATTTTAGCTATAGAGTGTGTTTGACAATGTAGTTAGAATTAAAAGTTGAAACGAATTTATTATAGCATGTAAAAGTTTTGCATTGTAGTCTTCTTTTGTTTTAGACTGTAACATATAAGAGCTTTATATTGTAATAGTTAAAACAAAATTGTGTAATGCTCTTATTATCGTTTACATGATGTTTAGAAGAATAGTTGGACAGACAAACAATAAGTGAAAAAAAGGTTGAAAATGAGTTTGTCATTTGTGCTTACAAGTGCAGTGAGTTAAAACCCGTTGATCCACTTCTACAATGCCGGGAAAATAAAGCATCGACCACCTTGTTGATTTGCTCACGAATGTCAGGAAAATAAAAATAGATAAGAAACTTGTTGACTATAGAAATACTATTGAGAATTCCATTCCAAAAATTGAGTCTCTAATAATAAGTTTTATTAATCAAAGTCTTCTAATAACTTAATATAAGGTGTCCTCTTTATAGGAGTCAAAACCTAAAGTAAATTTAAATCCTAATTTAAAAACAAATCCAATCTTAAATTTAAAATCATACTAATCCTAAAAGATTAAATAACCAAAGATAATCCTAATAATGATTCTAAAGAAATAAGAAATTCCCCAAATATTTTAAATTATGCTACTTCATCAAGTAGATTCCTCCTTCGTGTGTAGTCACTTGTATTGTTAATGAGTTGTAGAGAAGATTCAGCTATCTAATGTAATAATGATTTATGAATAGTAATGTGTTATAATGAGGTGTCTTATACTTTTGTAACTTATATAAGGTGGTGTACTCCTTCGCAGAAGCGCAGAAAGCATTGGATTATAAGTGTGTTTAGAAAGTTGGTTCAACCCAATAATATAAAGCTCTCACATCTTACAATATAATGAAAAAAATAAGCTATAATATAAAGCTCTTACATACTATAGTATTTCAAAACAAAATGATTTAAACTAAATTAGTTTGAACTAAGGTTGTCAAACATTCCCTTGGAACTGGAATCTGGCGAAGTCTAAAAATTTTTTCACTAAGACCATGATATTAGGGGGATTGGAGACAATTTTTGACTGAACATAAATACACTATATTTTTTAATTATTTAGTAAGAACATAATTATAATTTATCTTGTACAATAAAACACAATTGACATTTTATAGGAATTACAGAGCTAAACCACAATTTTTAAAATTTGAGTAGGAAAATAATTGATATTTTAGAAGAGGACCCTTACTCGATTCAAGTGGTTGTGGCGAAGCCATAGGCTTCGAGTACACTTGTAATCTTTTCTAAAAGGGTGTTTAGCGTAGGGTGATTTACACTATTAACTTAATTATAAATAGCGTAAAGCTCTTATATGCTATAGTAAAAAGAAAAAAGTTGCTACCTTGTAAAGCTCTCGTATGCTATAGTAAAAAGGAAAAAGTTGCTGTAGTGTAAAGCTCTCACATGCTACAGTAAAAACAGTTATAACTAATAGTTCCTATCGCTATACCAAACACCCCATAAGTCATTTCATACAAATCTGACATGAAGAAATTAAAGGGATCACCCGGCGTAATCACAAACCATGGAGGTCCTCTAGCAACGTCACAATTTCAGTGGGTATCATCCAGTTATAAACGTGTAGGATGTTTGAGAAGTGCCGTTAGAACTGAAACTTTTGAATTTGAAATTATAGCATGTGAAATTATAACTCACTTGTTTAGATCTCTATAGCATGTGAAAGTTACAATGTAACAACAAAAAATTTTAGTTAAAATTGATTTTATCAAACAGCTTTTTATATACATATGAGAAGAATCATTCACAACAAATTCTTTTAGGGAACAGAATGATCAAACAAAATCACCACCAAAAACAACTATAATGTCACCATTAATTAGCCTCATAATACATGATCATCCATGCCACTTGTTAAGGAGGACTTGTGAACCTATATGTATGCTCTACAAGTGGCTAGCCTCATTGGAAGAAAAGCCTCTTCCACGTGAAAAGTAAAAGTCGATTTCCTCGTTATTGGAGTGCAAATCTAAAAAAAAAATTAGACGGGAGCAAAGATGTGACTAACCAATAAAATATGATAAATAAAAAAATAAAAAACTTTTAAAATATTAAATGCAATTTTAAAAAGACCAAATACATGTTTTGAATTTTTATATAAATAAACAAAAAAAATTCGAAGACGGTTGTCTACCCTTATCCTTCGGTGGATCTGCGCCTATTCACTATGCCAATTCGCTCGTCTTTCTTATGGCTTCTAGAGATTCCTACTTTCGATTGAGTAAGCTGCCTCGATGTAATCAATTTAGTGATGTGTTATAGAATGCGAAATTATATTATCTCACTCCATTATCTATTATTTTTATGCACTAATAGCGATTGCATTGTCAATTTTAATTAATAAAATTTTCTTTTAGTAAAAGAGATTTTTCTTAGATTCGATTGTGAAAGGCAACCCCTTCACAGAAAGATTAGAGAAAATAGCATTTACGTCACGTTTTTATAAAGTGTTTATTCGTGTCACAGTTAAAAAAAATTGTGTCACACTGTTAATAATATTACATATTTAAATTGTATCACACTTAAACATATATAATATCTATAAAAAAAAGTTTTAGAGGAGGACAATATTTTTGAAAATTCTTGAGAGACTATAGCCAAATGATAAACTTCTCAAATATTGATATCTGACCGATAACAGAAATTTTATGCAATAAGAAGCTTCATATTATGGTAGCTGTACATGGTACTTGCTAGCTCGGCTGCCTATT